>VMBQ01005418.1:5908-46291 GCA_007657795.1 Dreissena rostriformis | reverse complement strand
TTGTACTCTGACTTTGGCATAAACAACAGTAACGGAAAGTGGGGTTACTGTGCTCAACAGTTATGAAAATGGGGGTTAATTTTCGAATTTTGATGCATATAGTGCGATTGCCTTTTGGAAGCATCCTGGTGTTCAGGCAAGGGACACTACGATGGTTCTTGAGTCCACCTTTCCATGAAAACTGTTGTGAAAACCTTATATATGACCTAAAAATGCACATACAATGAGCCGTGTCAATCGTAAACAATCAGGAACTTGCGTATTAAGTCGTCAATAACTTTTTTAATATTGATAATGCAGCTACAGGATTTATACCGAGGTTAAATAGCTATCAGTATCACATCTTACGCGTATGGATAATGTCGAATAAGTATGGTTAATGTACGAACCTTTCAAAAGTTCAGGCGAAAATTCGAAATATCAGCCGTTGGCCGCCATTTTGAACAATAATTAATATTTTTCTCACTTATGCCACAACAGTAACTTGCGTACGATCTACCCCCTGAACAACAAATTTTATGGCATTTATATTTCGCAAACAAATGTAATTATAAAATATTTTGTAAATACTTTTATACACAATTTACAAAATGTTAGTTTGTCTCATTGTAGGGTAACTACAACTTCTTTCATTTTCAAGGAAATACTGAACTTTGATTTTTTTTTAAAGTGATAAACAAGTTCCCAAATGATGTCATTGTTTTGCGCAAATTCTAATGTTCTTGTTTTTTATATTTTTCATCAGTGCAATACCCTCAGTTCTCGACAGTTCATACAGTGATCAAATCTCGACAGTTCATACAGTGATCAAATCTCGAAAGTTCATACAGTGATCAAATGCATTCAAATGCTATTGAATTCTTAATTGCTAATTCATGTTTACGCATATGGATTTTACTGTCATATTTTGGCAAATTCTGAGAACGATTTTCTGAATAATTTGCTTTGACCAAAATTATTGGAGAATAACCAATTCATGGTTTCCTTTTTTTTCTATAGAAAAGAAGGTGGTTGTTTGGTAAAAATCTTATTGAACTAATGTAAGCCCCACACAATAAGTAATGTGCCTCTGTTTCTGTGCTTTTGATATGTTTGCAAATTTAATTTTTATGAGTTTGCAAAGAGATCATGTGGCTAATATAACAGATTTGTTGTGTAGCGGTCCTGCGAGGAAGCCCCCCCAGCAGGTGCTGGACCAACTGAGAGGCCTCAACGAGTCACTCAAGATCGGCCAGATGCTCTGCAGAAGTCGCAACCCTGACTTTCTACTGGATATCATTCAGAGACAGGTAAGGCAAAAGCATTGTGTTGCAATAGGTATTATTTTGCCATATGGCACATTTATGACCCTGCAAAATGTATTGTTCTTAATTAAAGCATTCAAATCATGCATAATGTTTTAAACAAGCAACATGATTTATACATGAATGATCTAGTATTTAATGTAAAGGTCTCAAACAAAAGTTTTTTTTTAATCACTTTAAAATAGGTAGAATTAAACAATCTTTACAAATAACAAACAATTGGGGCATATTATGAGAACACCAATGGAAGGCGGTTGAGCTGGCGGGCGGGCGTCGTCAAGGAAAACAAGGTCTGCTAAATAACTCTACAATTTAAATCTGATCTTAATGAAGCTTGGTTATAATGTTTTTGGGTATAATGTCTCCGCCAAGGTTGATAACCGACCAGTTCTCATTTTGAATTATAGCCCTTGAATGATCAAAAATAGCCAGAATTTACTTTGTCCTCTCTCGAACTCCATTGGTTTACATATACATATTGTGTTTGTTGTTATATTTTCAATCATCATGAAACTCAGTGATTGCGTGTGTGGGAATATACCGGGTAATCTAGTATGATAACCAGCGTAAGTGGGAATATACCGGGTAATCTAGTATGATAACCAGCCTATGTGGGAATATACCGGGTAATCTAGTATGATAACCAGCGTGTGTGGGAATATACTGGGTAATCTAGTATGATAACCAGCGTAAGTGGGAATAAACAGGGTAATCTAGTATGATAACCAGCGTGTGTGGGAATATACCGGGTAATCTAGTATGATAACCAGCGTGTGTGGGAATATACCGGGTAATCTAGTATGATAACCAGCCTAATTGCATGAAGCACTTCTGAATTATTGACCTTTTATTATCACAAATTTGCCAAATAAAGGGTGTCTGCTATATAGTATGTTGTTTTTGGTCGATAACTTGAATTTGCATTAATCAATGTTAATGACACTTAAGATATAGAAAGCTTGAATTGAGACCCAGCTCGGGATGGTATTTTATGCTAGTAGGGTCAAGGGCAAGGTCACTGTAACTAAAAGTTTTCGCTCAATTACATAAGTTTGTACGGAGGTATTGCATTCAATTGTGTGTCTAGGTAGCTTACATGGAGACTTAGTTTGGGATAGCATATGGGTCAGGTCAAGATGAAGATCCTTGTTATTTTAAATAGAACAACAGTTTCCGATAAATAACTTCAGTTTGGAAATAGGTTTTAAATGGAAATAGTGTGTGTAGGTAGCTAACCTGCTGACAATTTTAGTATAGGTTACTGTCATGTAGACTTAGCTTGGGATTGCATTTCCGGTGACTTAAATAAACATCAATGTCACTTTTGCTAAAAATAGACAAATAGTATCTTCTCATTTACTTAAGTATGGATAAAATTTCGTGTGCTGGTAGCTTACCTGCAGACCTAACTAAAGATTGCACATTAATTATTTATATGAAATTACATTTATATGTTCAACTTTGATGATGTGGTTTAATCGCGTTGTCAAGTTTCTTGTTGTATCCATTATTTCTGTGCCATCAGTTGTATAATAAATGAATACATGGTTCAATATGTACCCAGATCCTGTAAATTGGGTAGTTTGTCACAATCAAATTTATAATTATAAATGCATGTTTTTCATAGAATACTCGCCCATGTGCATGATATAAAATGCAATTAATGCTTTTGTAATCTGCTCAGTGTGAAATACACAATTTTTGCAAAATGTTTTCACAAAGTTCCTGTCTCAACTTGTGTTTTATGAAACTATTCAAAGCTTTTGTAGTTTTTTATTCCACCAATGGTTGTCCATGATATTCTCACAGACCATAAATATGTCTTCTGATTCAATACCATATCCAGTATTTTTGAAGAAAATGTGTCATGAAGCTGCTGTTCCCGTAAAATCAACAAAAAAAGTGCCAAAATTGACTTACACGGTTTTTAAGAACATGGAGGATATACCAAAATAATAAAAAAAAATCTGTTTCTCTGAAATCACAACTTGCAATGGTTAAATATTTGGGATGTAACATTGCATTGCTGTCAGAGGTCCAGATAAGATACGTATTTGCGTAAAATACGCATGAAAAAAAGAAAATACGCATGACTTAAAATTTTGTTGGGTAAAAAAACTCCTGGCTGAATTTGGATTACGCATCGTGTGCAATTTCAATGCGTTATTAGCCGTTTATACATGCATATAAGTCCATGTTAACATGACTGGTTCCCGTCATTGTGTCCACACCGGTAAAAACGTAGTGACATCACCATCTATGTACAGAATGTGGTTCCCGACCTAATTTACTCCTCAGTTAGAACGGTATCATTTCATTTTGGCCCACGATAAAGGCTGATGTTGACACAACAGGCTCTCCGCTGCATTGTTGAGAATCAAAATAGGCTTATGGTGAAAACATTTGACATCACATTCGATAAAACCCGAATCGCCCAACTTCAAGCATATAATTTTTGCTATCAGTTCATCTCTTGTGTGGCACCATGGAAAAACCTTTTTCCTTCCAGCACTTTTTAAATGGCAGCCGAAAAACACATATATAATAAACAAGTTTTACGGATACCACCCGCTTACCATTCAGATAATGTGACTTAGTCAAGTCAAGTAATATTTATTTATAAAGTCGGGTGTATACAACATTTTAACACAAGCTCTGAAGAGCTTTTAACGCCGACTCAATGCACATGTTTAAACTGTTAGATATATTGAAATTCGGTTTGCAATCAATGAATGCACTTGAATCATAATGTAATGCGAAAACTTGCTGCTTGCTTGTTTTTCATATGACCGTCACGATCTGTGCCGTCCTGACCGACAGTCTCTGTCCCGAAAGCGTTTTTCTTTTTGTGGCGTGTGCCGCAGCGTCTGCATGTGTTGTGTTTTATTGTCATGTAAATAAAACAAAAATTAATGGCGAGCCAGTTATAAATGGTCTATCTCTATTAAGTCGACGTTGTCATTAGTAACACCAGCGTAAAAAATTGTACACCCTATTAATGACAGTATATTAAATTAAATAAAAGTGATTGCTTTATTGTGTACAAGACTGCTTGTTATAGCAAGTTAACACTACATGTACAATTTATTATTAATTCTGATCCTTTGAACATAAATACTCCTTAAATTTATCGGATTTTGATTTTTACTCATCAATTAAAAAATTCATGAGTGAAATACCCCTCGGCTGAAATAATTATCTGGAGCTCTGATTGCTGTTCTCTGAAAATAAATGTTCCAATAATGCCCTTGGTCAAGCTGGCCACACCCCAGAGTCTTTCTTCTTATAGAAGCAACTTGCTACAAATTTCTATGTGTAATGTCAGGTAGTATTTGTCACTACTGGGACAAGCTTTATGTAGAGTAGCTTACATGCCAAAGAGGGGATTCACAACTAATCCTCAGGAAATTAAACATAAGAGAGGGACACCCTAATACTGTAATTTTGTCATTTAAAGCAACATACAGGTGATGTCCCAATATTCTGTGACAAGGTCAGTAAAAAAGTGAACATGAATTTATACTTATTGAAAATTTCAGCATGTTTTAATTGCACATCTTTTATACAAATACCATTACAAAATCTTTACAAATTATAAATTGGAGACAACAATTTTACAGCCACCGTGCATAATGGGCTGTATGTGCATGATGATTTACGAAGTGACAATAACTTTTACGCTATTGTCTTGAAGAACTCTTTGCTTCGCACTTGAAAAACATGACTCTGCAAATACTTCAAAAACCACGTAAATATCAGACTGAAAGCATTGCAGGCATCTATTCACCTCAGGTTTCAAACTACCGGTCCCTTAGTAATCCCTTGTGAAATTAACTGAGACTTAACCAGTATGGTGACTGTATGGTTACTGTATTAGGCTGTATGATGACTGTATGGTGACTGTATGATGACTGTATGGTGACTGTATGATGACTGTATGGTGACTGTATGGTGACTGTATGNCAGCGTGTGTGGGAATATACTGGGTAATCTAGTATGATAACCAGCGTAAGTGGGAATAAACAGGGTAATCTAGTATGATAACCAGCGTGTGTGGGAATATACCGGGTAATCTAGTATGATAACCAGCGTTTGTGGGAATATACCGGGTAATCTAGTATGATAACCAGTGTTTGTGGGAATATACCGGGTAATCTAGTATGATAACCAGCGTGTGTGGGAATATACCGGGTAATCTAGTATGATAACCAGCCTAATTGCATGAAGCACTTCTGAATTATTGACCTTTTATTATCACAAATTTGCCAAATAAAGGGTGTCTGCTATATAGTATGTTGTTTTTGGTCGATAACTTGAATTTGCATTAATCAATGTTAATGACACTTAAGATATAGAAAGCTTGAATTGAGACCCAGCTCGGGATGGTATTTTATGCTAGTAGGGTCAAGGGCAAGGTCACTGTAACTAAAAGTTTTCGCTCAATTACATAAGTTTGTACGGAGGTATTGCATTCAATTGTGTGTCTAGGTAGCTTACATGGAGACTTAGTTTGGGATAGCATATGGGTCAGGTCAAGATGAAGATCCTTGTTATTTTAAATAGAACAACAGTTTCCGATAAATAACTTCAGTTTGGAAATAGGTTTTAAATGGAAATAGTGTGTGTAGGTAGCTAACCTGCTGACAATTTTAGTATAGGTTACTGTCATGTAGACTTAGCTTGGGATTGCATTTCCGGTGACTTAAATAAACATCAATGTCACTTTTGCTAAAAATAGACAAATAGTATCTTCTCATTTACTTAAGTATGGATAAAATTTCGTGTGCTGGTAGCTTACCTGCAGACCTAACTAAAGATTGCACATTAATTATTTATATGAAATTACATTTATATGTTCAACTTTGATGATGTGGTTTAATCGCGTTGTCAAGTTTCTTGTTGTATCCATTATTTCTGTGCCATCAGTTGTATAATAAATGAATACATGGTTCAATATGTACCCAGATCCTGTAAATTGGGTAGTTTGTCACAATCAAATTTATAATTATAAATGCATGTTTTTCATAGAATACTCGCCCATGTGCATGATATAAAATGCAATTAATGCTTTTGTAATCTGCTCAGTGTGAAATACACAATTTTTGCAAAATGTTTTCACAAAGTTCCTGTCTCAACTTGTGTTTTATGAAACTATTCAAAGCTTTTGTAGTTTTTTATTCCACCAATGGTTGTCCATGATATTCTCACAGACCATAAATATGTCTTCTGATTCAATACCATATCCAGTATTTTTGAAGAAAATGTGTCATGAAGCTGCTGTTCCCGTAAAATCAACAAAAAAAGTGCCAAAATTGACTTACACGGTTTTTAAGAACATGGAGGATATACCAAAATAATAAAAAAAAATCTGTTTCTCTGAAATCACAACTTGCAATGGTTAAATATTTGGGATGTAACATTGCATTGCTGTCAGAGGTCCAGATAAGATACGTATTTGCGTAAAATACGCATGAAAAAAAGAAAATACGCATGACTTAAAATTTTGTTGGGTAAAAAAACTCCTGGCTGAATTTGGATTACGCATCGTGTGCAATTTCAATGCGTTATTAGCCGTTTATACATGCATATAAGTCCATGTTAACATGACTGGTTCCCGTCATTGTGTCCACACCGGTAAAAACGTAGTGACATCACCATCTATGTACAGAATGTGGTTCCCGACCTAATTTACTCCTCAGTTAGAACGGTATCATTTCATTTTGGCCCACGATAAAGGCTGATGTTGACACAACAGGCTCTCCGCTGCATTGTTGAGAATCAAAATAGGCTTATGGTGAAAACATTTGACATCACATTCGATAAAACCCGAATCGCCCAACTTCAAGCATATAATTTTTGCTATCAGTTCATCTCTTGTGTGGCACCATGGAAAAACCTTTTTCCTTCCAGCACTTTTTAAATGGCAGCCGAAAAACACATATATAATAAACAAGTTTTACGGATACCACCCGCTTACCATTCAGATAATGTGACTTAGTCAAGTCAAGTAATATTTATTTATAAAGTCGGGTGTATACAACATTTTAACACAAGCTCTGAAGAGCTTTTAACGCCGACTCAATGCACATGTTTAAACTGTTAGATATATTGAAATTCGGTTTGCAATCAATGAATGCACTTGAATCATAATGTAATGCGAAAACTTGCTGCTTGCTTGTTTTTCATATGACCGTCACGATCTGTGCCGTCCTGACCGACAGTCTCTGTCCCGAAAGCGTTTTTCTTTTTGTGGCGTGTGCCGCAGCGTCTGCATGTGTTGTGTTTTATTGTCATGTAAATAAAACAAAAATTAATGGCGAGCCAGTTATAAATGGTCTATCTCTATTAAGTCGACGTTGTCATTAGTAACACCAGCGTAAAAAATTGTACACCCTATTAATGACAGTATATTAAATTAAATAAAAGTGATTGCTTTATTGTGTACAAGACTGCTTGTTATAGCAAGTTAACACTACATGTACAATTTATTATTAATTCTGATCCTTTGAACATAAATACTCCTTAAATTTATCGGATTTTGATTTTTACTCATCAATTAAAAAATTCATGAGTGAAATACCCCTCGGCTGAAATAATTATCTGGAGCTCTGATTGCTGTTCTCTGAAAATAAATGTTCCAATAATGCCCTTGGTCAAGCTGGCCACACCCCAGAGTCTTTCTTCTTATAGAAGCAACTTGCTACAAATTTCTATGTGTAATGTCAGGTAGTATTTGTCACTACTGGGACAAGCTTTATGTAGAGTAGCTTACATGCCAAAGAGGGGATTCACAACTAATCCTCAGGAAATTAAACATAAGAGAGGGACACCCTAATACTGTAATTTTGTCATTTAAAGCAACATACAGGTGATGTCCCAATATTCTGTGACAAGGTCAGTAAAAAAGTGAACATGAATTTATACTTATTGAAAATTTCAGCATGTTTTAATTGCACATCTTTTATACAAATACCATTACAAAATCTTTACAAATTATAAATTGGAGACAACAATTTTACAGCCACCGTGCATAATGGGCTGTATGTGCATGATGATTTACGAAGTGACAATAACTTTTACGCTATTGTCTTGAAGAACTCTTTGCTTCGCACTTGAAAAACATGACTCTGCAAATACTTCAAAAACCACGTAAATATCAGACTGAAAGCATTGCAGGCATCTATTCACCTCAGGTTTCAAACTACCGGTCCCTTAGTAATCCCTTGTGAAATTAACTGAGACTTAACCAGTATGGTGACTGTATGGTTACTGTATTAGGCTGTATGATGACTGTATGGTGACTGTATGATGACTGTATGGTGACTGTATGATGACTGTATGGTGACTGTTTGATGACTGTATGGTGACTGTATGGTGACTGTATGATGGCTGTATGGTGACTGTATGGTGACTGTATGGTGGCTGTATGGTGACTGCATGATGACTTAATGGTGACTGTATGATGACTGTATGATGACTGTATGATGACTGTATGGTGGCTGTATGATGACTGTATGATGACTGTATGATGACTGTATGATGACTGTATGATGACTGTATGATGACTGTATGATGACTGTATGATGACTGTATGATGACTGTATGATGACTGTATGATGACTGTATGGTGACTGTATGATGACTGTATGATGACTGTATGATGACTGTATGATGACTGTATGATGACTGTATGATGACTGTATGATGACTGTATGATGACTGTATGATGACTGTATGATGACTGTATGATGACTGTATGATGACTGTATGATGACTGTATGATGACTGTATGATGACTGTATGATGACTGTATGATGACTGTATGATGACTGTATGATGACTGTATGATGACTGTATGATGACTGTATGATGACTGTATGATGACTGTATGATGACTGTATGATGACTGTATGATGACTGTATGATGACTGTATGATGACTGTATGATGACTGTATGATGACTGTATGATGACTGTATGATGACTGTATGATGACTGTATGATGACTGTATGATGACTGTATGATGACTGTATGATGACTGTATGATGACTGTATGATGACTGTATGATGACTGTATGGTGACTGTATGGTTACTGTATGATGACTGTATGGTTACTGTATGTTTAGTATATGCGGTCTGTTTCAGGGCACGTCCCAGTCGATGCCGTGGCTGGCGGAGCTGGTTGAGACAGCGGAGGGCTCCTTGGACGTGCTGCCAGTGCAGTGCCTCTGCGAGTTCCTGCTACATGACTCTCATGGCTCCCACAACATAACACACACAGCCAATGACGAGGAGCCACTTAAGTTTGAAAAACACAAGAAAAAACAGGTATTTTACTCTGCCAGCTACGCAAAACAAGAATTACCCAAAAAGAGACAATTTTACATATCTTAAAAAAATTAACAATATTACGTTCACATAGTGCTATATCAACATGGATATATATATATAACAAATCAGTTTTGGTGATAATTTTACTTTAGATATTTGTGCTGAAAATAAAATGTTTTGTTTTGGTTGTCATTCACCTATTTACACATGGGCCACATCATGACAAAACCTGCCTTAATGACATTAATGACTTTTGTGGAAAAACTTGCTTAAAGTGACTCCCTTGTTTTGATCCAGGAAATTGCAAATCTTGTAAAAAATGGGTTTTTAAGCCTTTATTTTTCATTTTTAAATGGCATTAGGGATGGAGAAATGGGGGTTAGAATTAATAAGTTCATTATATGAATAAGAATTCAAAAACATTCCATAATAATGAGACTAATTTCTGTCCAACATGACACTGTAACATGAACAGTGTGAAACCAAGAGTGAAGTAAATAAAAACTTTCAGTGTACACCGTCCAAATTGAAATGTTTGATTAATTATTTGGATAAACTGTTTGTTGAAAATTCATCATTTGCTATTTCAGAAAGATGCATTCAGATATAGATTTATTTTGAATGTCATTTCTAAATTGCATTGAAATATGTCACATCCAATTACACCAATATTTGCTTAATTTCATATATGTAAGCAAATTCAATTATCGCCTTATGGGGGTATTCCACTATGACCCGATTCTCCACGATTTGTCCCGATTTCCAATGTTTTGAGGTCGGGGACATTCGTAGGTCCTTACTCATTCGTAGCTAGTCGTGGGCCGGTCGTAAGTGATTCCTGCAACTCGTGAGCTCCCGAAAAATCGTGGCCGGATTTTAAACGTGTTTAAAATTTGGCCAGGACCTCCAAGACTGAATTTAATCGCAGTTGACTCGAAACAGCGTGGTAGTGCGTTCTTGGGCGTCGTAATGGAATCGTAGGTTATTCATGACTCAATCGGGAAATCGGTGATCACCTGATCTGTCTACGAATCAGCTACGACTTTGTCAAGACTCTAACGAGTTCACCCCCGGTGAGTTGCGAGCCCGCTAAGATTCTTGCGATTTAGTTAAGAAACTGTTACAATTTTCGGAGAATGGGTGTGGTATATAAACAGAGCTTCTCGGTTGTTTCAGTTGTTTGGGCTGTGTATGAATAACAGGTAATTTATTTATAATCAAAAATGGCAAGAATAGGAAAGGGCAGGGGGAAGATAAGTAAGAAAACAATCGAAGATGAAAGCACAGAAAGTCCTCCGAAAGGAGCAATCCGCCTCCTATGGATTTTGAAGATCAAGATGTGGAACTTGATGTTGCAGATTCATAGACCTGTGGTGCAACTGGTGAAGACACGGTGACAATGACTGGTGATTTAGTGTAAAGAATGATCAATATCAATAGATATTGACGCCTAATTCATGGGTGCGTTCGGTGAGGTCCTAGCTTAGTCGTGAGCAATCTGCATCGTTCCTAGTACAGTCGCAGTAGATTCTTACACATGGTAGTGAAGTCGCGACCCTATTCGTAAGACTTCAACCGAACCCCATGATTCGTCGTTACTCAATTGTACCAGTGTCGTAACTGAATCGTAGACTGTCACGAGTCTTCCCGATTTAATAAATGTGATAAATCGTAGCGAATCGTGGGCTTGTTTTCGTAATGGAATAGGGCCATTAATCAACTCTATTAAAACGGTTACCAGTATATTTAAATGGTTCTATTGATTCTCTGCAACCCAATTATATTATCATTGGACACTGTAATCAATTTAACTAACCTTATAACATAAAAATTTCATTAAAATTCCTGATTTTTTTTTTCTTTTTATAAAAACAGATGTTTGATTTAGCGCAAAATTTTTGGTCAATATCTCAACGGTACATCATGTAATTTTATCTTTAAACATCATACTTAAAATCGCAGTATAGGTGATGTCATAAAAATGCACTATAAAACTCAAATTAAAATGCATATTACCAACGGGTTTATGCTGTTGGTGTCAATCAACGTTAGCAGCATTTTGCTGATGTTCTATGTCAACATTTTCCATCATATGACTCCTCTGGGAAAACACAGGTCCCGTATTGGACAACCCATTCTTAGACTTTATAAAAAAAGATTAGAGTTAGAATGATGGAAAATACGTACAGTGTTGAATATATACATGCTACCATGTTCTACATGAAGAATGATGTAGATAGAGGCAGTTAAAGCAATTCTTGAATATTTCAATTTAAACAGTATTCTTTATCCTAGACTTAAGTCTTACAACTGTTTGGTGAATACGGGCCCTGGTTTATTTTGACCAAATTCTGCAGGAATGTAGTTTTCCTTACCAAGTTCCATAATTCTGGCCTGCAATTTAGCAGAATTATGCTCATTTTGGTACTTGAGAAAATTCAGGTTAAAATGTGCATGTAACTACTCCATATCTCTATATCTACAACAGATATTGAAATGAAACTTTACATATGCATGCAACAAATACATATCTCTGTAACTACTACAGATATTCAATTTTAACGTCAAACATGTCTTCCGGATCATTATGCAAGGTCAGTGACCTATGCCAATAATTCTGCAATGTTTCAGAATCAAACCCCTTTTTGTACTTAAAAAAATTAGTTTTATGTTTTCGTGCAACATCTCCATATCTCCATATCTCTATATGTACAAACTTCAATTGTAGGTACATTGTTGGGATTGTGTGGCCTCAAGTTCAAGTTCACTGTTAATAAACATTGCAAAATGGTTTTCACTATGTCCGATAACAAATTCAGTTATTGTAATGACACTTCATACATTAGTAACTGGTATCCATTTCTAGCTCTGGATAGCATATGGGGAGGATGGGGTCAAGATCAATGTCATGTTTTGTAAATATAGAAAATAACTCCATTATAAATTAAGCTATTTTTATGAAACCAAATATATAAATACCTAATATCCAGTCATTGCTAAGGTTGCATGTGGTATGCCATTAGGTCAAGATCAAGGTATCTGTTACTAAAAATAGACAGAATTGAATCTTATTAGTAATTCAATTTTTTATAACCAGATGTGTTCCATCAAAACTTCATTTGAGATTGCTCATGGGGTCAAGGTCATTTTTACAAAACAAAGATAAATGGTTTCCGCTTAATAAGTTAACAGCAAATTGTGCTATTGTATTGAAAGTACGCACATAATTGTCTTATATCCAGATCTAGCATGGGATTGCATATCATATGGGGTGTGTGAGGTCAAGGTCACTGTTGCACTCAATAGTTTGGAAACAAATTTGACTATTGTAATGAAACTTTATACATTGATAGTTCTCAGTTAGCAAATTATAGAACAATCGTTTCCACTCAAAATCAAGGTTAATGTGTATTGTATGAGATGTTTATGTCCCACAGTCTATACTGGGGGACATATTGTTTTTGCCCTGTCTGTTGGCTTATTGCTTTGTTGGTTTGCACAAACTTTAAAAAAATTCCATAACTTTATCAATATTGAAGATAGCAACTTCATATTTGGCATGCATGTGTATCTCATGGAGCTGCACATTTAATGATTTTGAGTGGTGAAAGGCCAAGGTCAAGTTCATCCTTCAAGGTCAAAGGTAAAAAATATGGGTCAAAATCGCTCAAAAGGGGACATAGTGTTTCACACATATATCACTTGTTTAAATTGAAAAAATACCTTATTACTTGATAGCTATAATAACCAACCTACTATACAAACAGTTAAGTTTGGAAAAAAAAAGCATCAGAAGGTCTGACAAGAACAAGAAAATTCTAGCAGGCTGTGCTTCAGCAGCTCTCGACCCTGCTTTTTGGGCCAGTTGTGTCAATATCACTGTTGCTAATGATAAAGTTTCTTTGAAATAATTTCAGTTAGGATGAAGATTTTTTTATGAAATTTTGTAGCTTTTGATGCTACATATTGCTTGGGATTGCACAGTTTTTAAAATAACATAAACATTAATTAATTGAAAACTAGTTTTGGGTCATGGGCATGTTTCCTGTTGTGATCTAAATGTTTAGACTTAATTTGTATATAACTATGTAACTATTACAGATTTTCACTTTCAAATAAGTCTTCACAGTCAATACATCAGGTGAATGACAGAAAATGTACATTACACTATCCAAGTAGAAGAAGATTCAATTGTGCTGTCTTGATAAACCTTTGTTTTGGCATCCTTCATAAAAACATTTCTTCTGAACACTAGAGGCCACATATATTGCCCAATCTTCATTCATAATTCAACTTGGTTAAAATATTTGTCCAATTGCACTCTAGGCCAAAATACAAACTACAATATCTGAATTAAGTACGATGTGGGGCTATGGGGAGAGTTTTGATATCTTGCAGAAGCTCCGCAAGCAGCAGCAGTTGTTGCGGAGGCTGCAGTGGCTGGTACATGATGGTGGTTCTAACAGCTCCACCATGCAGGAGGTCATGGACTACTTCCTCAAGAGGCTTGCCTCCATGCAGGCTGCCAGTCGTGCCCTAGCTGTCAAGGTACCCACATATTGATTTGTATGGCTGTTTGTGTATGCTTTTGCACAATGTTTGAGCAATGCAACCACTATTGACCACTTCAGAAATGTTTTGTTTTACAATCATTTTCAGATTAAACCTAAAGTGACAATGGTTTATTGGTGTTAGCAGTCATTTGTAACAGTCAGTTATGAAAATAAAAATATATTGATGTTCATTATCCATTATAACATTGACAAAATCAATCTACTGACTCAATGTGCTTGCTATGGGTTGCAATGCAAGTTCTTATCAGAACAGACCATCAAGATCATGAAGGTACAGTACAGCCCACGCGGAACAAGCATATTTCGCGTTCCGCGGCGGAATGGAGCATCGAGTCGATGCCGAGTCGGCCGTCAAAGCCGCGTCAGTCCGCGGCGGCGCGCGGCATTTCGCCGCGTACTTCGCATCTGTCCGCCGCGACATGCCGAGGCAAGCCGCGGTCCGCGATATGACGTCGAGTCGATGCGCATCATAAAATAAAAATCTTTGAAAAATGATTAGTTAGTCAATACATTTTAAAAGAACAATTATAATTATATTTAAAATCATAATTAATTTAATGTGCGCAGATTCAAAATAGATAAAACAGTTAATAAAAAAGCATGTTGTTTGTTTTGCTTTAAGTGATTTCATTCCCGTTTCTAAAGAAACTGCTGTAATCCTGATAGAAATAGTTATTATTTTAAAAGAATGCAAATTTAAATAAAATCGAATTTATAAAGACACAACACGAGTATCAAGGGCATGTATTAATTAAATTGCAATAATCATTTATCATTGTCATGTTTAGAATCGGCAAAAGTACTTCAAGTTACTTTGTGTGCGTTTAATGCGCCGTAATAACATTATATTAAAACATAAAATGAAATGATTTAATTTAGATTGAATGCAATACGATACAGAGCATCGTTTAATCGCGTCATACACACATCCATGCAAAAAACGTGCTTCCCGGGGACTTCCTGAAAACCTTGCGAAAATGAAAGTGAAATTCTGGGTGCGTTTGCATGTTACTTAATTGTCTGAATTACTTATTTAATTTATCTTTTTTTAATGTTTCAATAACATTTCTTGCAGTCAATATTTAAATGCATAATAATAAATATCAACATAGAAGACTGTGAATCTGCAACTGCAAACAAAAGCCCTCCCGCGAAAGCAATTAAAAAACCGACAAATGTAATTGCTCCACACAGTGTTGCATTCATTTATCCGAAAAAAAATACTCAAAATAGCAAACTGTGAAACTGCAACTACTTTAATTTTTTAATTAGTTAAATCAAAGAATGAATTAAAAGCAATTAAACACCGACAAATGTAATTGCTTCAGCGTAAATCTAGGTTTCTGCGATACACAAATGTACATGTAGATCTACATGTAGGTGTATATTTTTGCACTCGATCCGCCGCGAACATATGCGGCGGATTTACTCCGCGAAAGTACGCGAGGTAGCGCGGATCGTCGCGGCGTGACTCGTCGATACGCCGCGTGATTCCGTCGAGTACTAAAATTACTGTCCGCGGCATAGCCGCGGACTTTGCTGGTTCCGCGTGGGCTGTACTGTAGAAGCGTTTGTAACTGTTACAAAATATGTATGCTGGTAAAAAAATTAACTTGCTTTTGCAATTGAAATAAGTGCCTGACTGATAAGTTTTTTAAGATAACTCTCAGCATATTGCACAGCTTAGTATAAACAATATTTCCACTGGAGTAGTATGTTATAAGTAATTACATTCAATATGCAGGGCCTGTCACTGATAATTTCCAAGTCTGAGCTGTCCCCAAGTGAGGAGGGTCTGGGTGAGATTTCAGAGGAAGAACCACCCACACATTCCTGGTTACTGAAACAGCTGCCAAAATTACCCATGTTCACAAGTGTCAAAGAAAAGATATGTCTAGCTCTCAGACAGGTATGTGTGTACAGAAATGTATCTTGTTTCCAAGTGTAAAAGAGAAGATAATTGTATGTACTTAGACAGGTATGTTACCAAGTGTAAAACAGAATATGTGTCAAACTATCAAACATGTATATTTCAAAGAGTCAGAGTGTAGATATGTCTAGCACTTGAACAGGTTCCACATTGACAAAGAGAAATTATGTCAAGCTCTCATACAGTTATGTTTCCCATTGTTAAAGAAGAGACTCAGACAGATTTGCATGTACCCGACTATTTTAGAAAAGATATATCTAACACTTAGTTTTCTATGTTCCAAAGAGGAAAAGAAAAAATATGGATGGCACTCAGAAATCTATGTTCCAAAGAGGCAAAAAAAAGATATGTCTTGCACTAAGATAACTATGTTCTAAAGAGGCAAAGGCAAGATATATATATATATATATATAGCACTCGGACATGTGTATTCCAAAGTGTTAGAGAGAAGATTAGTATAGCTCTCATACATGTAAATTCCCAAGCATTTAAGAGAAGATATGTAATGTTCTGAGACAAGTATATTTTCAAGTGTCTCAAAGAGAATATATATATGGCACTCAGACATGTATATTTCAAATTATCAAAGAGAAGATATGTATTTCACTCAGACATGTATATTTCAAATTATCAAAGAGAAGATATGTATTTCATTCAGACATGTATATTTCAAATTATCAAAGAGAAGATATGTATTTTGCTCAAACATGTTTATTTCAAATTATCAAAGAGAACATATGTATTTCACTCAGACATGTAAATTCATATTATCAAAAAGAAGATATGTATTTTACTCAGGCATGTAAATTTCAAATTATCAAAGTGAAGATATGTATTCACTCAGACATGTATATTTCAAATTATCAAAGAGAAGATATGTATTTCACTCAGACATGTAAATTTTAAATTATCAAAGAGAAGATATGTATTTCACTCGGACATGTATTTTTCAAATTATCAAAGAGAAGATATGTATTCATTCAGACATGTATATTTCAAATTATCAAAGAGAAGATATGTATTTCACTCAGACATGTAAATTTCAAATTATCAAAGAGAAGATATGTATTTCGCTCAAACATGTTTATTTTAAATTATCAAAGAGAAGATATGTATTTCACTCAGACATGTATATTTGAAAAACATATCTTCTCTTTGATAATTATTTTATGTTTAGCACTCAGACACGTCCCAAGTGTAACAGAGATGATATGTTTAACACTCAGACACGTTCCCAAGTGGGAAAGATGTTATATGTTAAACACTCAGACACGGTCCCAAGTGTGAAAGATATTATATGTTTAACACTCAGACATGGTCCCAAGTGTGAAAGATATTATATTTTTAACACTCAGATACGTTCCCAAGTGTAACAGAGATAATATGTTTAACACTCAGACACGTTCCAAAGTGTGAAAGATATTATATGTTTAACACTCAGACACGTTCCCAAGTGTAACAGAGATTATATGTTTAACACTCAGACACGTTCCCAAGTGTGAAAGAGATGATACATGGAACACTCAGACACGTTCCCAAGTGTGATAGAGATGATACATGGAACACTCAGACATGTTCCCAAATGTGAAATAGATGATACATGGAACACTCAGTCATGGTCAACTGTGAAATAGATGATATGTTTAACACTCAGACATGTTCCCAAGTGTGAAAGAGATGATACTTGGAACACTCAGACATGTTCCCAAGTGTGAAAGAGATGATACATGGAACACTCAGACATGTTCCCAAGTGTGAAAGAGATGATACATGGAACACTCAGTCATTTTTCCAACTGTGAAATAGATGATATGTTAAACACTCAGACGCGTTCCAAGTGTGAAAAAGATAATATGTTTAACACTCAGACACATTCCCAAGTGTGAAAGATATTATATGTTTAACACTCAGACATGTTTCCAAGTTACAAAGAGATGCTATGTGCCATAAAATCGTCTGGTGTCCTAGTTTTCTTTTGAAAAAAGGGGGACTTGTGCATTATTTTTCATCAACAAATTCTATCATTGAGATCAGACAAGTGTTTCATTTTGGAGCGTTGCATACTTCAAAAGGAGATTAGATTTATTTGTATTGTTCAATTTATTTTAAAGTGACTTTGATTGTTTCAAAAATACAAACACAGAAACAAGCAAGTTGTTGTGTTTATTTGCAGGCTATCCAGATCGAGTGTGACTGCAGCTTGGTAAGCGTGTATGTAATCTTCCTGTCAAAACACAGTGAGGGACTCGCTCTGCAGAATCTTGACAGCCTGGCTCTGGTATGTACTCACACATGGATAGTCTGGCTCTGTTATGTACTCACATTTGGATAGTCTGGCTCTGGTATGTACTCACATATGGATAGTGTGGCTCTGTTTTTCGGATGCTTTTAACGGAGGTTTGTACTCACATATGAATAGTCTGCTTCTGGTATGAACTCACATATGGATAGTATGGCTCTGGTATGTACTCACATATGGATAGTGTGGCTTGGTTTTTCAGAGGTTTTTAACGCAACCCTTTCAGCTAGTGAGCTGATGTTTGGTATTTGTGTCTTCCTTCATGACCTACACAATTTAATAAAGTGTGAGTTTTTTGTCTGGTGCATTGATTTTAGGCTAAGTTATGGGCTTTTGGACTTAGAAATGTTTTCTATTATAACTTTTCTGGAGTTTTTTTACAAAATGCTTTCAGATATTTAGCTGATTTTTATGCCCCCTTAAAAACAGGGCTATATTGTTTTTGGCCTGTCTGTCTGTCTGTCTGTCTGTCTGTCTGTCTGTCTGTCTGTCTGTCTGTCTGTCTGTCTGTCTGTCTGTCTGTCTGTCTGTCTGTCTGTCTGTCTGTCTGTCTGTCTGTCTGTCTGTCTGTCTGTCTGTCTGTCTGTCTGTCTGTCTGTCTGTCTGTCTGTCTGTCTGTCTGTCTGTCTGTCTGTCTGTCTGTCTGTCTGTCTGTCTGTCTGTCTGTCTGTCTGTCTGTCTGTCTGTCTGTCTGTCTGTCTGTCTGTCTGTCTGTCTGTCTGTCTGTCTGTCTGTCTGTCTGTCTGTCTGTCTGTCTGTCTGTCTGTCTGTCTGTCTGTCTGTCTGTCTGTCTGTCTGTCTGTCTGTCTGTCTGTCTGTCTGTCTGTCTGTCTGTCTGTCTGTCTGTCTGTCTGTCTGTCTGTCTGTCTGTCTGTCTGTCTGTCTGTCTGTCTGTCTGTCTGTCTGTCTGTCTGTCTGTCTGTCTGTCTGTCTGTCTGTCTGTCTGTCTGTCTGTCTGTCTGTCTGTCTGTCTGTCTGTCTGTCTGTCTGTCTGTCTGTCTGTCTGTCTGTCTGTCTGTCTGTCTGTCTGTCTGTCTGTCTGTCTGTCTGTCTGTCTGTCTGTCTGTCTGTCTGTCTGTCTGTCTGTCTGTCTGTCTGTCTGTCTGTCTGTCTGTCTGTCTGTCTGTCTGTCTGTCTGTCTGTCTGTCTGTCTGTCTGTCTGTCTGTCTGTCTGTCTGTCTGTCTGTCTGTCTGTCTGTCTGTCTGTCTGTCTGTCTGTCTGTCTGTCTGTCTGTCTGTCTGTCTGTCTGTCTGTCTGTCTGTCTGTCTGTCTGTCTGTCTGTCTGTCTGTCTGTCTGTCTGTCTGTCTGTCTGTCTGTCTGTCTGTCTGTCTGTCTGTCTGTCTGTCTGTCTGTCTGTCTGTCTGTCTGTCTGTCTGTCTGTCTGTCTGTCTGTCTGTCTGTCTGTCTGTCTGTCTGTCTGTCTGTCTGTCTGTCTGTCTGTCTGTCTGTCTGTCTGTCTGTCTGTCTGTCTGTCTGTCTGTCTGTCTGTCTGTCTGTCTGTCTGTCTGTCTGTCTGTCTGTCTGTCTGTCTGTCTGTCTGTCTGTCTGTCTGTCTGTCTGTCTGTCTGTCTGTCTGTCTGTCTGTCTGTCTGTCTGTCTGTCTGTCTGTCTGTCTGTCTGTCTGTCTGTCTGTCTGTCTGTCTGTCTGTCTGTCTGTCTGTCTGTCTGTCTGTCTGTCTGTCTGTCTGTCTGTCTGTCTGTCTGTCTGTCTGTCTGTCTGTCTGTCTGTCTGTCTGTCTGTCTGTCTGTCTGTCTGTCTGTCTGTCTGTCTGTCTGTCTGTCTGTCTGTCTGTCTGTCTGTCTGTCTGTCTGTCTGTCTGTCTGTCTGTCTGTCTGTCTGTCTGTCTGTCTGTCTGTCTGTCTGTCTGTCTGTCTGTCTGTCTGTCTGTCTGTCTGTCTGTCTGTCTGTCTGTCTGTCTGTCTGTCTGTCTGTCTGTCTGTCTGTCTGTCTGTCTGTCTGTCTGTCTGTCTGTCTGTCTGTCTGTCTGTCTGTCTGTCTGTCTGTCTGTCTGTCTGTCTGTCTGTCTGTCTGTCTGTCTGTCTGTCTGTCTGTCTGTCTGTCTGTCTGTCTGTCTGTCTGTCTGTCTGTCTGTCTGTCTGTCTGTCTGTCTGTCTGTCTGTCTGTCTGTCTGTCTGTCTGTCTGTCTGTCTGTCTGTCTGTCTGTCTGTCTGTCTGTCTGTCTGTCTGTCTGTCTGTCTGTCTGTCTGTCTGTCTGTCTGTCTGTCTGTCTGTCTGTCTGTCTGTCTGTCTGTCTGTCTGTCTGTCTGTCTGTCTGTCTGTCTGTCTGTCTGTCTGTCTGTCTGTCTGTCTGTCTGTCTGTCTGTCTGTCTGTCTGTCTGTCTGTCTGTCTGTCTGTCTGTCTGTCTGTCTGTCTGTCTGTCTGTCTGTCTGTCTGTCTGTCTGTCTGTCTGTCTGTCTGTCTGTCTGTCTGTCTGTCTGTCTGTCTGTCTGTCTGTCTGTCTGTCTGTCTGTCTGTCTGTCTGTCTGTCTGTCTGTCTGTCTGTCTGTCTGTCTGTCTGTCTGTCTGTCTGTCTGTCTGTCTGTCTGTCTGTCTGTCTGTCTGTCTGTCTGTCTGTCTGTCTGTCTGTCTGTCTGTCTGTCTGTCTGTCTGTCTGTCTGTCTGTCTGTCTGTCTGTCTGTCTGTCTGTCTGTCTGTCTGTCTGTCTGTCTGTCTGTCTGTCTGTCTGTCTGTCTGTCTGTCTGTCTGTNTTTAACCAGGTTTTCCGAAGGAAAAAACTGGTTATTAGATTGGCGAATGTGGGCGGGCTGGCTGGCGGGCGGGCGGAACAAGCTTGTCCGGGCCATAACTATGTAGTTCATTGTCAGATTTTAAAATCATTTGGCACATTTGTTCACCATCATTGGACGGTGTGTCGCGCAAAATAATTACATCGATATCTCCAAGGTCAAGGTCACACTTTGAGTTCAAAGGTCAAAAATGGCCATAAATGAGCTTGTCCGGGCCATAACTATGTCATTTATTGTCATATTCTAAAATCATTTGGCACATTTGTTCACCATCATTGGACGGTGTGTCGAGCGAAAGAATTACGTCGATATGTCCAAGGTCAATTTCACACTTTGAGTTCAAAGGTCAAAAATGGCCATAAATGAGTTTGCCCGGGCCATAACTATGTCGCTCATTGTGAGATTTTAAAATCATTTGGCACATTTGTCCACCATCATTGGACGGTGTGTTGCCCGAAAGAATTACGTCGATATCTCCAAGGTCAAGGTCACACTTTGAGAAAATAGATTGAATTTTATTAAATTTGACACAAGGGGGGTATTTAGAGGCAATCAGTAACAATGCACATTTTGATTTGTCTCCCTTTATCATATTTTTTTTTTTTTTCAAATTGAAAACCTGGTTTTGTGACAATTTTGTCCCTTGTTTACTGCTGGGTTGAACTTGCTAAAACTTTTAACAACTGAATGACCTTAATGTATATGGGATTTTAAAGGTAGACATTTTGGCTGCAAACAAATTTGTCTGTTTGTTCACTGTCCATAGAATTATGGTCCCCAAAAAGTTGAGTACTCTACAATTCTAAAACTGCTTAAAGGATTTTGCTATAACTTTAATAGCTGGATAACCTTAATGTG
This sequence comes from Dreissena rostriformis, assembly GCA_007657795.1. Classification (NCBI taxonomy): domain Eukaryota; kingdom Metazoa; phylum Mollusca; class Bivalvia; order Myida; family Dreissenidae; genus Dreissena; species Dreissena rostriformis. The sequence goes on along the minus strand of VMBQ01005418.1, from coordinate 24,243 downwards.
TTGTTGATCTTAAAGGAATCATAGCTTCAACACATTTTGTGGGATTATGGCCCTTTTGTATATTTTACAAGTATAAAGTATATATATAGCTATATATAGGGCATCAGCGTCTGTGACACATCCAGTACATTTTAGTTGTGATATTGGGAATGTTCTCACATGATGTCTGTAGTGTTCTATGATATTAGATACTTGCATATTTGTATGGCTGTGTTTTTCTGCAGGATATTGCCCACCTGGTAGTTGAGCGAACTCTAGTAATGCAACACATGCTTCCCCAAGACTCTGATACCATGGAGCTGACGGCTGGATTGGAGACACTGGAAGCATTCTTGAACATCTATCTTAATTATTTACACAAGGCACGTGAACCAAATTCAGCTGGATACACATGGGTGAGGGTTCTCATAGTTTGAACATAGTAAGAACATTTTAAGAAGTGTTTCAATATTTAAAATAATATTTTCATTTTTGTTTGCATATTATGGTTCAATTTCTTAATGTGAGAACTCAGAAATATTGTTTGTAAGCACATAATTCAGAATTGTCCAAAGTGAAGTCAAAATTTCTGTTTGTGTTTAACCCAAATTGATTGCTGATGTAGACTATGTTCGTGTTTCAGTCCAACACGCAGGACCAGATCATGCTGCAGTGGGACACTGGCGAGACAGCCACCATGCACATACTGGTAGTCCATGCTATTGTCATAATCCTGTCATATGGACCTGCTCTCGGTAAACAACAGACTTTTGACTGCTTCATTTGGGTAGTCAATGTTATTGTAATACTTCTTTCAGATAGACCTGTTCACGCTAAGCAACATTCCTTTGACTGCCTTGTTCTGTTAGTCCATGCTATATGAATACTGTCATATTGACCTGCTCTCGGTAAGTAACAGCCATTAGACTGGTTGATTCTGGTAGTCATATTCCTGTCAAATGTATTTAAAAAGTGAAACAAAATGTTAAGCACATGAACACAGCTCTCAGAAATAACGCCAAGGTCACAATTGAAAATCAAACGTCCATCATGGAATCATTATTCAATAACTTTACAGAAATGGTAAGCATGGTGAGGCAGTGTGTCACACACTACAACTAGGACCAATTTCAATTCATAAGGTCAAATTTCCAATACAAGAATTTAATCCTAAACACTTTGTCCAGAGCATTTCTTATTCCAGCATAATTAGATGGATTCTATATTTAGCCAAAAAATATCAATAGTTTATTTGATAAACCTATTAAAATTTGTTATGTCTGTTTCAAACTTAAATGCTGGTAGCAACTTTAGTTTTTAAACCAAATCACAGAGTTCCCTCCTAAAGACTGATGCACAAGACCTGCACATTTTGAGTGGGTCTTATATTTATGATGGTGCTACATCTTTTTAGCTTAATTTCATATACAGAACTTGATAGAAAAACTAATACAGGTTTGTTTTTTTTTGTCTGGCAAGTTTTGATTTGTTGTCAGAAGGAATGTCTGATGCTTTTGTTGACATTTCTGGAAGTCTTCTTTCCTATTTTTGGTGTGTGACAGCCGAAATGAGTTTGTTATAGTTTCATTCATGTGTATGTCATGTTAGAGTCTTCAATTGTTTCAGATAAGAAGTTGTTCCAGGAGTTGCTCGCTGTTTGGTTTCCAGCCAATTGCAAGATGCCAACTGCATATTTGTTGGATACATCAGAAGAGGCACTACTGCTTCCAGATTTGCTGAAACTTCGAATGCTCCGCTCTAATGTTAAACAGCTCATTGATGCAGGTAGTTCTTATATCTACTGCAGTCTTTATCATATGTTTATGCCAAAATTTTGCTGTTGTATGTATGTGTATTTGTATGAGTTTGTGATTTAATCGGTATGTAATCATTTATCACTGTCTGTAAGGTATTGGTTTGGTGAGCATCTTTATAGCCTGATAACCTCGAGTCTGGTTTATCTGCTTTTAAGCTCACCTGATTGCTCAGGTGAGCTTTTAGGATCAGTCTTTGTCAGTCGTACGTCCGTCCGTTGTCCACATTTGGTTTGTGAACACTCTAGAGGNGTTTACCCGCACACTCTTATGTTTCTTAGTATCGCATGAAGCATTTGAGCGCTCGTTAAGCTTCGCCCTCGTCTGCGGTTAAAGCTTTGCGTGAAGCATTTCAGCGCCGTGAAGCCTTGCACTCGTCAGTGTCTAAGCCTCGCATGAAGCATGTGGGCACCCGTTAAGCATCGAACTCGTCTCTTGTTAAGCCTCGCATTATAAACGCCGTATGTAGCAATGCCAGACATTATATGTTCTATATATATGAATAAACACGTTAACACTTTAATGTTTTCTCTACTTTAATTGAACCTGAACGCATTGAAACATTTTGAGAGGGGCCGTAAGCGCTTGGAGCTACTACACGAGCTAGAGGACGAACATAATAGTTTTAGCACGATATTCGCACCATAGAATAATAGGATAAACCTTACTTGGTGAATGTATGAAAATAATTTGTTTAAGCGCTCGTAAAGTCTCTACCTTGTCTGGTTTTCGAGCCTGGCTTGGAGCATTTGACCGCCCGTTAAGCGTCGCCCTCGTTCCTTTTTAAGCCTCGAATTATTAACGTCGTCTGTAGTCATGCCTTAAAGTATATTCTCTCTATATAAATATACACATTAACACTACAGTGTTTTCTCTTCTTTCATTGAACCAGAACGCACTGAACCGGCTTGAGAAGGACCGGAGACGCATGCATCTACTACACGAGCTGGATGACGAAAATAATACTACATATCCAGATGTAGTACAGACACTGAACTGGAGTAAGGAATTCGCCGGAGACCCGGCTGGAAGGGATGTTAATGTAAAGCAAAGCTCTGGTAAAGCAAATGTGAAATGATGGAATTCTACTTCGAAAAACTGGCGGCATAAAGCTTGGCGCTTTTTGNTCAAAAAAAAGAAAAACCTTGTAAACACTGTAGAAGTCACATTTCATGCCCAATCTTCATGTAACTTTGTCAAAATGTTTGTCTTAATGATATGTTGGTTGAGATCAAAAGTGGTTCCGGTCCGTTGAAAAACATGGCCGCCAGTGGGCGTGGCAGTTTTCCTTATTTTGCTTTAGAGAAACCTTGTTAACACTCTAGAGGCCACATTTCTTGTCCGATCTTCATGAAACTTGGTCAGAAGATTTGTCCCAATGATACCTCGATCGAGTTCGAAACTGGGTCATGCTGGGTCAAAAACTAGGTCACTAGGTCAAAAAAAAGAAAAACCTTGTAAACACTGTAGAAGTCACATTTCATGCCCTATCTTCATGTAACTTTGTCAAAATGTTTGTCTAAATGATATGTTGGTTGAGTTCAAAAGTGGTTCTGGTCCGTTGAAAAGCATGGACCAGGTCAAAGCTTGAAAAACCTTGTTTATCTTTAACCACAAAGCACGCAGCTTTGATATTTGATATGTGACAAAGATTGTTCAAATCATGCCACTGGGCAAGCTCATTTCACAGGTGAGCGATCTAGGGCCATCTTGGCCCTCTTGTTTACTGGTAGAACAGGTTATGGACCAAACCTCACATTGGTACTGAATGAAAGTTCTGCTATATCACAAAATCTTCTGAATTGCCACTTTTCAAGGACTTTCTGCTTTCCACATAGATCCAGATTTCCTATATTATTGTTCAGTAAACATTTTTTTTTTGCATTTTAACGTGCTGGTTTGTACAGATACGAGTCCCTTTCAGTGCTTGAGGACATAGAGCCGAAGCAGCTGTTGCTGTTCTTCCAGTCATTTGGTATCCCCGTGGGCAGCATGAGCAGACTGCTGCAAAGCCTTGACCAGGCTGTCTCCACACATACAGCAGCTATAGAACAGTTTGTGGGCAACCATGCCTTCATGATGCAATACATAGAAGTGCAACGCAACCGCGGAGCTCAAGGGGGCGATCAGTTCTATGCACTTTTGACTGGTGGAAAAATTCTGAAGGATTTGACAGGTACGTTGAGAATATAAGATCTAATTTATTGTTGAACGCATATGGATAAGAATTTGAAGTTCTTTGTATCAGAATATATATAATTGTGCATTAAAATTACAATTGAAAAAAAAAAACAGAAAGAAAAGTTAAAATGCGAATAATTTATGCAATTAAACACATTTTTTTTTTTTTTTAAGAGTTTAATGTTGAAATACCCTGATTTTTTTCATACTGATAGGGTGTGATATTGTTTGTACTGTGATTCATATTTCCCCTTTTACTGTAGTGTGATACATATTAACCCTTCTTACTGTACTGTTATACATATTTCCCCTTATTACTCTTCTTACTGTACTGTGATACATATTTCCCCTTCTTACTGTACTGTGATACATATTTCCCCTTTTTACTGTACTTTGATACATATTTCCCCTTCTTTCTGTAGTGTGTGTGATACATATATGATGGATGTGTGATTTAAGGCAAGCCTGATGTGGAGATGGCATGCTCAGACAGCCCACTCTGGCCTGTCCATGGACCTCAGAGGAAGGCAGTTGAGCCCATCCCTGGATCACATGTGGCAAACATGCTTCTACAGGTATGCATATCTCAATTTGTGTTGAATCATCTTGAAAGCATTCAGTGTCTGTTTGCGCTGCTGTTACTTAGTAAGTAAATAGCTGTCCCAACATCCCATTGGACAAAGCAGGGCATCCAAAGATATTGTTTCAGGCTCATTTCAACATTTAAACATGCATACAATTATGACTAATATTTTCCCTGACATGCACATATGATATAAGATCATAGAAAGCAGAAAATTAGCAACATTTTGAAAGAATGACAGTTGCAATATAAGAAAACATCGTTCCAGGTATTAAAACTTAACGATTTAAAATTATTTTAAAAACAAAAAAAAACTTAAAAAATGGTAATTTGTTTTTCTGTTTCTTCCTGCAACTTTGCTTTATCTAGTTTGGTTTAAAATTAACATATGGATTGCTTTAACTGTCCATATTTTAATGCCCTCGTCTATCCCTCTATTGTTTTTTTTTCCATCAATGACAGGTGAGTAGAGTTTTGTGTTTAGTCTATCACCAGCACTGAACAGGGAATATTCATTCCGTTACTATTGAAGCTCTGGGATGTTTTCTAGCGGTTAAGTAATAGTTCTGTCTTAAATACATGTTCACTTTAACTGGAAGTTTATTTAATATCCAAAATCATTAAGGGTTTATATATACATGCCATACTTTTAATTGCCAAAATCAGTACATTTTGTAAATATTGTCGGGACATTGACCCTATGGCTGGACAACTGAAATTGATCTTTCATTTCAGTCCATAAAGTATACAGAAGGGTTATCATGTTATTGTCAAGATTGCGACGTCCATGCCAAGACATTTTCGCTGTTTTTTACCTTTTATTGCTTTTGTTTAATCTTTAAATGGCTCTCACTTTTCCACTTTCCAGCCATATCAGTAACAAAGTGATTAACGTTTATTTCGTATTAAAATTCACTTTTTATCTCAACTTTACTCGCTGCAAATTTTCTTAGTGGAGCTTTAATTAGGTCATCCCACTTAGAAATTTTGCATCTAGTCGAGATATACAGCGAATATTAATACGAAATAAACGCTAGTAACTTTCTTGCTGATATGGCTGGAAAGTGAGCGGCATTAAAAAGAATAATACAAGTAATATTTAGGTTATAAAACAGCAAAAAATACCTGTCTCTGCATGGACGTCGCCATCTTGACTATCACCTGATTACCACCTCTGGTATACAGTTAAGTGAATCGGGTGGTATGATTCTTATCTATTTGTAAGATTTGATTTTATTGTTGTTCAGTATGAACATATGTCAACACATAGCTTGATGTGCATGCATCTTGCACTGTTCTTTTTTAATTATAAGAAACCAACTGACAAGTGAATTCAAAATAAGATTAAATGCCAATCGTACAAATTGTTCTCTGAAATAGAGAGGGGGAGAGACTAAAAGTATATTTCTGTGATTGACCAAAAACAGTGTTAAGAAAGCAAATGTTGACGGTGTTGACTGACAAACAGCGATCACAATAGCTCACCATGAGCAGGTTGTGCTTAGGTGAGGGAAGAATGAAATGATGCGCATATCTCCTTTGTGGTCATCTATCAACATACTGAGTTTCATCAACCTAGCTTAAGTTCTTTTTGAGTTATCCATCATCCATAAAAAAAATTAATGTTTCACTTATTTGTGCAACCATAGCAGCCACAATTTTTTGCACACATAAAATAAAAAGAACATATTCCTCATATGGCATTCTATTCTACTAAAGTTTCATCAACCCAGCTTTAGAACGTTTTTAGTGAATGCAGGATCCAGATTCATGATACCACATTTATTGCGAAGGATTCAAAAAACTTGGTGAGAAGATTTTTTTCCAATTATATCTCTTTCGGAGTTTGTAACTGGGTCACAAGGTGTCAAAAGCTGGTCACAAGGTCCAATAGACTTGTCCCGGAAAAGCATGAGTTTAGAAAAACCCACTAATCACCCCGGTACAAACAACGCTGGTCCATTAAATCAACCAATGATAGCTTACTTTGAATAATAACGGTTGATACAGTGCTTGATTTTGAAAGGATTATAAATGGGTCAGCTTTATTTGTACCAGCAGATTAGTGGGGTTTTCCAAAAAGTTGCTTTTCCGGGATACATATATTAGAGAAAAAGTCTGTGAACACTCTTGAGCCACATTAATTGTCAAATATTCATGACACTTGGTCTGAACTTGTTCTATTCTTTGCCAAGTGAGATTCATGTCCATTGAAAAACATGGCTACCATGAGGTGGGATAGTTTTCTTTATCTGACTATAATAAAACCATTTGAAATTGCATTTGTAACTCACTCATCATGAAACTTGCTGAAGATATTTGAAAAAATGTATTGTTTTGATATCTGGACTGAATAAAAAAAAATGTATTGTGTGAAATCTAGTGAACACTACCTGGTCAGAACAGGTAAATTCCTTGGGGTCTTATGTGAGTGCCTAAAAGGCCTTTGTGTATGTAATATATTAAAGTCCTGTTTTAACTCAATAAGTAAAGATATACATATTTTTCTCTCATCATAGGACGCTTTTTAGATTGACTTTTTGTATGCCAAGGTACAGCAGTAACACTCTTAGAGTCCACATTGTTGGCCAATCTTCTTGATAATTGTACAGAACAATTTAAACTAAATTTTGTCTATATGATATCTTAGCTGAGTTATATACTTTGTCAGGTGGGGTCAAAAACTAGGTCAGTTAGTCAACTTGAAATACCTTTTGAACATTTTGGAAGTCAGATGTGTGTGCCCAGTCATCATAAAACTTGCAAAAGATGCTATTTTGTTCAATTGATAGCCATGTCAAGTTAAAAAATGGTTCCTTTCAGTTTAAAACATTGCTGAAAGAGAGGAGGCAGTTTTTCTTGTGTGACTTGATTTCAACATTGTGAATGAGCAAGAAATCACATCATCATGCAACTTTTGTTTTTCTTATATTATCATAAATTTCTTGCCAAGTCTAAACATGTTCCTATTAAATACCTCGCTTACATGAGGTGATGCAGTTTTCCTGGTACTAAAGCTAAGTTGATAAATGCCTGTTCATATAGGGCTTTATGGGAAATATACATGTTATTTCAGTTCTTGTTACACAAACATATTGTGGTTGCTATGGTATCATAAATATTTGAAAACTATAATCTGGATGCTGTGCTACCTTAAAAAGTATTAAATCGAGGTTAATCAAACTCTGTGTTTGCATAGAGGGCCAAATGAATATGCATGTTTTTCAGGGTTTTTTTGTCGGCAGACCAAGATTTCTGTCTGCCCGTCTGTCCAAAAATCTGGATCCTGCGATACCTCAAAAATGTGTTAAGATTATTAAACATGGGTGAGAATTTTCCGCGGATAAGCGCAATTCCGCGTTTTTTGTTAGTGTCCAGGACAATTTTTTAGATCAATGTTAATTTGAGGAGAAAATGTTTTCTGTGTTCGTGGGGGGGGACTCTTAAGAGAATTCCGATCGTCCATTTTGTAAAATGTTTACATAACCATCCAATTTATTTTGAGTATTCTGGTTTAGTGCAAGATTTTGTATCAGCAAATTATATAGCATCTACTATTTCACTCTTCCAATCAGGTTTCACATCTCTTGCACAATTAACAAATGTACTCAACATGGCGGATGACTGTAAGAGTATTCGAAAAATTTGGCTGAAATCGTATGCTAAAAACTTGAAAGATGCACACAAAGTCCATGAATGTGATAAATCTCTATTAAATAAGTTCAATGTCAAATGACTTGGAAAAGAGATCAATGAAACACTCAGTAGAGACACGGGGAAGGTTTCATTAGGTGATTTTGTCAATCTGAATTCTACTGGAATTGAGATGTGCAAGATTTGGTATTAACAAATTGATAATGTAAGCCGCGGTCTGTATGTAAACTATTATGTTCTTAGGTCTTTTTAATCTTCATTATGAACTATTTTTAAACAGCTCTGACATGAAAAATCTTCATGTTGTGAAACTGACTTCCGTTGTATGCAGCATTATTAAGAGCATAGGGCAGGCCGTTTAACTGGCTGAGAATTTCCTCTTTCATGAATATTTGCATTCTTATCCCTGGTTTAATGAAACTGGGTGTGGATAGAAGGCCGTGCAGGTTATTTCAATTTTTTCACATCTGGCTAAAATTGTGGTTGCTAGGGTTACCGAAATGAGTGAAAACTAAAATGTGAAGCCTACAACAATCCTGAAACAACTCAAAAAGTACTTAAGCTAGGTTGATATAACTCATGATGTGGATATAGGGCCATGTGTGGAATATGCATGTTATTTCTATTTTTAGCTAACCTGAGCACAACGTGCTCATGGTGAACTTTTGTGATCGCCCTTGGTCCATCGCCCGTCGAGAACATTTACCTTGTTAACACTCTAGAGGCCACACTTATTTCCAATCTTCATAAAACTTGGTCAGAATACATGTCCTAATGATATCTTGAACACATTCAAAATGGTTCTGGTCTGTTGAAAAACATGGCCACCAGGGGGCGGGGCATTTTTTCTTATATGGCTTTAGTAAAGCCTTGTTAACACTCTTGAAGTAAAGGGGGGGGGGAGCAGGGCAGTTTTCCTTATATGGCTTTAGTGAAAACTTGTTAACGCTATGTTAGCCACAATTATTGGCCAATTATCTTGAAACTTTCTTGGTATGGTTATTCTTAAATTGCTATAATTGAAAACTAAAATCTGGATCCTGTCATATCTAAAGAGAAGTTAGGCTAGGTGGATGAAACTTATGGAAATCCTGTTCTTTATCCGACACAATTAGCCTGAGAGGGGACTGCTGTTTTGTCTGTGACAAAGCTCTTGTTGTTTTCAGGCATTTGATACATCTGGATCAAACAGCACTGAGGCAGAAACTAACCTTCAAGCTCTTAAACAGGTATGAGCAACCTAAATAACCTCCGTTTATATGCAATATGAATGCCATATTGATAATCTTAGTGTTGTGTTTGTCTTCGTTTCTGATTTCATTCAATGATTTTGCTCCTTTTTGAAGAAGGCTGCATATGCACTCACACTCTCTGTCTGTTCATCTGTGCAAGTGTCCTGGTGTCTTTCCAAAAATTCTTTTTCCAGGAGTTACTTTTCCATATATCGATGGATTTTAAAATGCACATGTGAAACATCATATTACAAGGTCTCCCTACCTCAATGGTCAAGGTCATATTTAAAGATCATAGGTCAAATTTAGCCATAAAATGGCTACACAATTTCTGTATCACCCATAATTTTGCCATATATTGATGGATTTTAAAATTACTTGGCATAAATGTAAACCATCATAAGTCAATGTTTTGTGTGTAACATCCATCTCTCTTCCTGAAAGGTCAAGGTCACACCTAGAGGTCAAAGGTCAATTGACAATTCCAGCCTATCATAACGGGCAATAAATTGATGTATTTTAAATACTTTTGCTTTCATGTAAACCATCTTATATGATGTGTAACTTCAATCTCTTTACCTCAAAGGTCAAAGTCACATTTAGTGGTCAAAGGTCAAGTTTGGAAACCAAACTGAATGAGGGGTATCTGTGTTGTATCAACACATGTCTTGTTTCTTTTAAAAAATTATCATATTAAGAAATTAAGACAATTAGAATCAATTAAATAAATATGACTGAATTAATCTTCTAAAACTAGTAAAAACAATTTGTTCAAAATTTGATTTAACTGTAAAAGTAGGGTCAATATGCTCTTCTTGTTTAATCTTGAGGATCCCTGAATTAAGTTCAGATTCAGACAAGTGCCAATTGATGCAAAAAATGCTAATATTAAATGATAATAAGTGTATCCTGTTTTCAGATCTGGTATTAAGTTGTAAAGATTGAACCAAGATTTGCAAATTGATTTTTTCACTTTCTTACAGACACTCTTGAAGTCAAATGAAGGGGTTTTGAATATCATCACTGGTCTAAATGAGGTAGTATGATTTTTTTTGTCTTATTGAACAAATCTGCTGATGCAATATTGTTATAATTGCCAGTTTGTGTTATTGTCCGACTGTTAACCATGACTTTGTGCTTTGATGTGTTTTAAAGTGCTTATTTATTTTACACAACAGAGCTTATTATCCCCCGCCAGAGGCGGAGGGATATTGTTTTGGCGTTGTCCGTCCGTTCGTCTGGCTGTCCGTCCGTCCGTCCGGCACTTTTGTGTCCGGAGCCATATCTTGCAAGTGCTTTGGCGGATTTCATTGAAACTTGGTATGAGTATATATATGGATAAGAGGATGATACACGCCAAATGGCATTGTACATAATCTGTTAAAAACGATGTAATGGCCCTTTGTATCGTAGTATGTTCCGTCCGATTTGCACCCATCCTTAAACAAAAAATATGTTGCGGGGGATATCAATTCTACGAATTTGCTTGTAAAACTTGTGATGTGTTTTGATTCAATGGAAATGTATTGTTCATTACTTATCACTTTTATTGCATTGTATATAAACATTGCATAATTGGGTTGTTGCCTTATATAAAGAGTGTTAAATCTACTGCTCATATACATTTGTAATAATGATACGAATTTAATAGCATTTTGCCTCATTTCCTCAGTGTATGAACTGGAATGAAAAAAAATGAAATTAAGATGGCAATTTTTTATGTCCACCAGTATATACTGGGGGACATATTGTTTTTGCCCTGTCTGTCTGTCTGTTGGTCTGTTGCGCCAACTTTAACATTGGCCATAACTTTTGCAATATTGAAGATAGGAACTTGATATTTGGCATGCATGTGTATCTCATGGAGCTGCACATTTTGTGTGGTGAAAGGTCAAGGTCAAGGTCATCCTTCAAGGTCAAAGGTCAAATTTATGGGTCAGAATCGCTCAAAAGTGGACATAGTGTTTCACAAACACATCTTGTTTTGTTTTTGTTTTTGGCTTTTATAGCTTGTGCTTATAAACTTCATATTAATTACTGACATTATGTTTCAATTAGGCCATTGTTCACTTAGTGACTAAGCATTGAAAGTAGATCTGCAATTACTTAAATTTATTTAATTGAAACCAATCATATACAAGATCTGTTGTTTCTGGGAGATACATAATAATACTGGATGAGAATTATTTGTAGTATATTGCCTGAAAACAAAGATCAAACCTAGGTTCCTTTCCTGTAAATGTCTGAACATTTTATTAAGTCTGATAATTAATGCCAGTCATTTAATGCAACTATTGTTGAAGAAATGTTGTATTTGATTTCAGGTTTTATCAAGTTCCTCGGCTGCAGTTCAGTCATTTATTTCCTCAAGCAAATTTTGCAGTTTTCTTGCACTAGTGATTTCTAAAAAGGTGAGTGGAAGTTTTTTTTGGAAGGATATGAATAATATTTTTTACATGAAGTGCCAAACATATTTCATCTTTCAAAATGGTCAAGAAGTTATATTATAATGTTATTAAAGCTCATGGTGAGCTTTTGTAATTGCCTTATGTCCGACATTTGTGGTGGGTCGTACGTCCTCAACATGTACCTTGTTAACACTCTAGAGATCACATTTATTGTCCAATTGTCCAAACTTGGTCAGAAAATTTGTCTCAATGATATCTCGGACGAGTTAGAAACAAGGTCACATGAGGTAAAAAAAACTAGGTCACTAAGTCAAGTTAAAGAAAAAGCTTGTTTTTCCTATATGGCTATAGTAAAACTTTGTTAACACTCTAGAAGTCACATTTTCAGTTCAATCTTCATAAAACTTAGTGAGAATATTTGTTTTGATGATATCTGGGTCGAGTTTGAAAATGGTTCTGATCCGTTGAAAAACATGGCCACCAGGGAGCAGACAAGTTTTCCTTATACATTTTGTATGGCTGAAGTAAAACCTTGTTAACACTAGAAGTCACATTTTTTTCCAATCTTAATGAAACTTGGTCAGAACATTTATTCTAATGAATTCTCAGATGAGTTTGAAAATGGTTCTGGTTCGTTGAAAACATGGCCCCAGGGAGCGCGGTAGTTTTCCTTATATGGCCATAGTGAAACTTTATTAATGCTCTATTGGTCCCATTTCTTGACCAATCTTCATGAAACTTGATCAGAACCTTTTGTCACAATGAAATCTTGGCTGAGATTGAAACTTGGTCATGTGAGCTTAAAACTTGGTCACATGGTCACTAGATCAAATTTAAAAAAGCATGTCAGCACTCAACATTTTGTCCAATCTTCATGAACCTTTGTGAGGACATTTGTTCTTATGACATCTCAGCAGAGATCACAAATAAAAATGTGCCTAGAAATTAAATATTCATGTTTCAAAGAGAACATTCATTATTTTGAACTCCACCTTCTCATAATTGTTTTCTTCCTTCAGGTCTCAGGTGAGGCATTAGAGCCCATGGCCCTCTTTTCTGTAGTGGAGTATCAACATTTCATCTATTAATAAAAACAACTCTTATTACTTTTATCACCAAAATTGACAATATCTGACTAATGAAATTAGATTATTCTTATCTACATCATCTTGCTATAATTTTTGTTTAATGAATATTGCTATCTGAAACATTTGTTTAAATATGATTTGTTATTTGTAGTAGATTTGAATCCCTCCACAAGAGGGGGTAGATGTGTCTGCATTAGAATGCTGTTAACAATTTGTGTTAAAGTTTTGTACTCCTTTTATATTTTCTGAAATTCTTGTCAAATATTCATGAAAATGTACACAAATGTTTCTGAAGCGTCCTCTAACAAACTTGCCAATATGGTTCCGCTTTTCTGCACATATTTGTTGTACCAGTTGTACAGCAAGTAATACATTCTTGCCTCTTTTTTGAGTTGTTTATGGGCACATGCACTGAACAGTATTCTTTTTTAACAATTGTATAACCTAAATTCACAAATGTGATCATGGATACAAATAGAGAATTGTAGACAATTTCATTAATAATTTTATGGTTGTATGAGTAATTAAATAACATGTCTAGTGTTGAGGAAAAGAATTCATACAAATTTTTTAAGAAAAATTCTATGTGTCAACAAATCAACAAATCTATCAGCACTGTATGGCGAATTAGGACAGTACCCCTTATCTGTGATGCGTAAATTACACATATTTAAATNCAAATGTATTTCATGTCTCTCAGAAAAGTACAGATCTTCGGATTTCGTAAAAGTGGCGATAAGCAACTGAACTTTATAATCGACGAGAACGAAACCCCTGGGAAAGATGGCAAGATGACACACGGTCCCAACGCAGTGCTTTCCATGATAGATTGGGCACTGGAAACAACGTCAACTCCATCCAAGTCGTTCATTATTCACGCCGATAACTGTCCAGGTAATTAACAACACGGGCGTATTTAACATGTATAAAAGTTAAAGTAATAGTTTGTTTTTGTATGGTATTAAGCTACGAATAGATCGTGTAAGCTACGAAGCGATACTATGTAAACATGGCTTTATATTATGAATACGCTTTTTTTAACGAACATACCACACGGGTAATCAGAATTACCGCCTAAAAATAAAAAAAGTGATATTATTTATACATTCGTTGTTTTTTTTTTACAAAACAACACAATGATTGGATAATTTCTGTGTTTATTCATAACTGAATACAATATGCGAGATATTCTTTTTCAGGACAGAACAAAAACAGGTACGTCATTGGATATTTCCTGTGGCGTGTCATGACAGGTCAGCAGGACACCATCGAGTTCCTGATGCAGATTCCCGGTAAAGAAAATATTTTCTTTTTGTGTGATTATCCATAGAAAAAAATCATACTATTAGTCATTACACTTTTTAATGTTGTAAAATAAAAGAAAATAAGGACTTAATTTAAGACTGATTATTATGTTTTAGGCCACGCGCGTTGCCACGTAGACGGCGGGTTCGCCTGTGTAAAAAAGGCTTACAGACGAAGCGACGTAGAGACAATGGACGAGCTGGCAGCGGTTGTGGACGGATCGAGTAGCACTAACACTGCAGTTCGTTACCCAGCGTGGTGCTGGCGTAACTGGAAGTCGTTTATAGACGAACACTTCAATGCGCTACCTGGCATACGGTATGTAGCAATTATTACATTATAGAAAATGTACTGGTATATTATACGCAAATAGTTTAATAACGATCTTACTGATTTGGACAAAATACAAATAATAAAATGTGTCCTTCCGCTGCAGGAAATATCAGTACTTCCGAATGTCGTCTGCCTTCCCCGGCGATGTGATGGTGAAGACATGCAGCGACGGCGAAGAAACCTCTTTGTGTGTATTGAAGAACCCAGGTTTCCGCTTCACGAACACCGACCGTCCAGTGCAGATGATCGCTCCTGGATTATCTGCAGCACGGCGCGACTACTTGCGGAATAACGTGCGACCTCTATTGTCAGCTCGGGGTCAGGAAGGATTCGCGTGTTAGACAGAATGTGGCATTTTTACTGTTCTAACTGTGCTTAGGATTTTATTTAACCAGTAATTGTTAATGTATTATGGATTATGTACGTTTGTTTGTATAACAAAAATATTTAAACTGTTGGATTTCATTTAAATTATCAAACAAACTACGGTATTTATTTTCGTGAAGAAAAACATAAATTTATAATTACACATTATATGACACAACCAAACAGTAACACATTAACGTCATCGGTATCAACAACAATATCATCGACATTTAAAAAAATGATGACGGACATTTCCAAATAAAATATGTACGAAGGGAATTCGAAAATAAAATGAAATATGACGCGGCGTCAAAATTACGACGTAATGACGCTCACCTAAGCGTCACATGGGTTAACAAAAATGTAAATAAGTTAAGGTTATAGTTGGAAAAGTATGACGTTTTATACATATATGGAACCGAAAAAGAACGTAGATAACGAAAATGCAAACAAGTAAAAATCGAAAATTTTGTCATTTGTGCTGGTTTTCTCATGGCGCGATACATATATAATGCGAATTGTTTACGGAACAATTTGGAAACAAATTAAATCATCTAAGTATATTTTTTTCTATATCAACGTTAAAGCGAAACTAATTATGTAAAACAGTGCACTCTTTGTCTCATTATTTTATTAACAACTGTCATTATCGATGTTAAATGAACATATATTATGTTATGAATCAGTAAAATATGTATTAACTTCTTCCATTACCTAATTTTCGTAATTATTACCTTATTTTCATAATTATTATCATCCATGTCATCACACTTGTGTATAATTATGCATTTGACTAAAAAGCAATTGTATGCTTAAAAGCTAATAAATGTTGTTGTTGTTGTTGTTTAAACAAACTTGATTCTAGCTTATAGTACCCTTTTCAATAATAAAATCTTATAAAGAATCCAGAATTTATTTTTCACAATTTTACATAAAAAAGGCAATTTCACAAGTCTTTAGAAAAAAACAGTGACACATACTCTCTGTCATGCTTATAAAAAATATTTGAAATAGTTTTGTAATTATGCCCTGTCTTTGTTGAATATTTAATACTGTGACTGTATTGTATTGACAACACTATTGTTATTCTTATGTATTTAAATATGTGAACTAAAAAAAATGATTGTATTAAACAAATTGTTGCGACTATTGAAGCATTGTCATGCTGCATTATGGTGCACAACTGTGTTACGTTTTGCAGTCGGTGGGTGGGGTGCAGCCCCTGCTGACTGCTGTCCTGGACAGAATGGCGAGGCTGGGTGAGGGACAGCACGCTCCAATACTGACCATGCTGCACCAGAACAGCTGTGCTAGCAGAGCTGCCTCTCAGTCCACATTGAAAGTGAGCCTCCCTACCAGTGCACAGTATGGAACAGGTAAACTGTAACCATTAAGACTTAGTTTAATCTCTAACTCAAAAGAGACTTCATTGACAGGCATATCTTTGTTTCAATGTCACTTCTGCTCTAAGTATTATCTTTGTTCTCTGTATCAGCTTTGTATAATGAACAGTTTTGCTGTGTAGGACATTTACCTATTTATAAGTGTAACCATGTAAGTACATCTATTTTGAATGTATGTCCGCACTGAAGTGTGTGTTTTAGAAAGAGAGTTTAGTTGCACATGAACTGGCTTTCTTTGCAGGTGTTTAAAAAAAAAGTTGAAATAGGTAATGAACTGCACACATGGTAAACTGTATTTTTCAGATGTGATGAAGTTGCCATCAGATTCTACGGAGCAAGAAAAGCAGATTTGGAAGAGCATGATGTCATCAGTGATGTCATCAGTGAGCACAGAGAAATCCCCTGTAGAGCTGGCTGCGTCTGCTTTGCTGGCACATCAGAGCACCAAAGATGGGTACACACTGAATGTCTGAAATGAAGTTGGACCTCATGTTGTTTCTTAGTGTCTCCTTATCCATGCAGCATATACACATCGCTCGTTGCTATTGACCCAAATGGGAACACTAGGTCATAATATAAGGTCAAATATAGGAACCAATTCCTTACACATTATCCAGAGAATAACTTTATTCAAAATGAATACTGGGGACCTTAATTCCGACAGTACGTCAAAATCAGACACCTGAAAAAAGCGTTTGTTATTGTAATTGGCATTGAACAGCTTTTGATGTATAGAATTGTTAACCATGCTTATGCCCAAGTTTGTTCAAATTATGCCCCTGGGGTCAAAACTGGCCAATCCCAAGGGGCACAAGATCTATTTACTGTGAAACCATTTATTTTCGTCTGCACGAAATTTCATCAATTTTTTTAAAATGTCTATTTCGTCAGCACTTAAATTCGTCAATTTCGGATTTTGAAAAAAAATAAAATGCATCGGTCATATTCTGATTTATTTGTAATACTTGATAGATCGTGGTAGGGATGGGGGGAGTCACATGCAGGAGGTGGGCCCTGTTTATCACCATGCCAATTAACTAGTCTTTTGTTATCAGGCGATAGTAGCAGGCCCTTATTATTGTATTTTTATGCTCCCCATATATATATATATATGGGGGAGCATAAAGTCGCCGCTTCGTCTGTCCGTCAGTGCCTCTTGTCCGGGCTATTTCTCAGGAACTAATTCAATGAAACTTTATGGGAAGCTTTACTATCACAGGGAGATGTGCATATTATCAGCGGGTTCTGGTCTGATGATTTTTCACAGAGTTATGGCCCTTTGTAATTTTTTCATTAACTATACCTATTGTGCAATTTTTCTTGTCCAGGCTATTTCTCAGCAACTAATGACCGGAATTAAATGACACTTTATGGGAAGCTTCACTACCAAGAGGAGATCTGCATATTATCAGCGGGTTTTGGTCGGATGATTTTTCACAGAGTTATGGCCATTTGAAATTTTCCATTAACTATACATATAGTGCAATTCTTGTCTGGGCTATTTCTCAGCAACTTATGACTGGAATTCAATGAAACTTTATGGGAAGCTTCACTACCAAGAGGAGATGTGCATATTATCAGCCGGTTTTGGTCGGATGATTTTTCACAGAGTTATGGCCCTTTGAAATTTTCCATTGTACATATAGTGCAATTCTTGTCCGAGCTATTTGTCAGCAACTTATTACGGGAATTCAATGAAACTTTATGGGAAGCTTCACTACCAACAGGAGATGTGCATATTATCAGCCGGTTCTGGTTGGATGATTTTTCACAGAGTTATGGCCCTTTGAAATTTTCTCTTGTACATATAGTGCAATTCTTGTCCGAGCTATTTCTTAGGAACTTATTACGGGAATTAAATGAAACTTTATGGGAAGCTTCACTACCAACAGGAGATGTGCATATTATCAGCCGGTTATGGTCGGATGATTTTTCACAGAGTTATGGCCCTTAGAAATTTTCTATAAACTGTACATATAGTGCAATTCT
>VMBQ01005417.1:52408-69086 GCA_007657795.1 Dreissena rostriformis | reverse complement strand
AGTACGCGTTGAGTATATTATGCACTTAGTACATGTTGAGTATATTATGCACTCAGTACGCGTTCAGTATATTATGCACTCAGTAGGCGTTGAGTACATGATGCACTTAGTACGCGTTGAGTATATTATGCACTTAGTACGCATTGAGTACATGATGCACTTAGTACACGTTGAGTATATTATGCACTTAGAGTATATTATGCACTCAGTACGTTGAGTATATTATGCACTCAGTACGGGTTGAGTATACATGTTTTTTTAACGTAGTACGCGTTGAGTATAGTATATACTTAGTATGCGTTGAGTATATTATGCACTCAGTACGCGTTGAGTATAGTAGATACTTAGTATGCGTTGAGTATATTATGCACTCAGTACGCGTTGAGTATATTATGCACTCAGTACGCGTTGAGTATATTATGCACTTGGTACGCGTTTAGTATATTATGCACTTGGTACGCGTTGAGTATATTATGCACTTAGTACGCGTTGAGCATATTATGCACTCAGTACGCGTTAGTTATATTATGCACTTAGTACACGTTGAGTATATTATGCACTCAGTACGCGTTCAGTATATTATGCACTCAGTACGCGTTGAGTACATGATGCACTTAGTACGCGTTGAGTATATTATGCACTTGGTACGCGTTGAGTATATTATGCACTTAGTACGCGTTGAGTATAGGAGATACTTAGTACGCATTGAGTATAGTAGATACTTAGTATGCGTTGAGTACATGATGCACTTAGTACGCGTTGAGTATAGTATATACTTAGTATGCGTAGAGTATATTGTGCACTTTGTACGGCTCATTGGGTCATTGTCGACCTGAAATGGTGACTAGAAGCCAATTCATGTCACCCCGGGGTGACTTCAAGCCGATTCATGTCACCCTGGGGTGACATGGACCGATTCTAGTCACCCGGGGTGACATGAATCGGCTTGAAGTCACCCTAGGGTGACAAGAATCGGCTTCTAGTCGACCCCGGGTGACTTGTGGGCCATTTCAGGTCGACAATGACCCAATGAGCCTTAGTACGCGTTGAGTATATTATGCACTAAGTACGCGTTGCAAACATTCAGCGCAAGGTGCTAATATTGTGTCAACTATAAAAACATCCTAGAATGTAACGATTTACTGTCAACCCCTAGTTAGGCAATTTATTTTTTAAGCGCAGACTCCGTTTCAAAATGCGCATGAACAATTCGAGCAACATTTAATTTATCACTCACCTGCTTCATTTCCTTCTACGAGCGAAATTGCCAAACCTAGTAAAATATATGTAAGACGCAACATATTTGCCCGTTAAGCTCCCGAGCTGAAATGATGCTTCGTTGTTGGCCTGCAAGACTAGCTTTTGCACTACAAAATTGTACGCATTAATTTCCGCGTGAAGCAGATGACACTTAGAAAGTACATCCTAGTAACAGTAAATCGAGGCAATACTTTTCTTTTAGTTCAGTATAAGGAGTAAACCAAAACTTGAACTAAAAAACGTAATCATCAAATATGTTAAAAGCTTCTCGATTTATTATAGTTCATGGTAAAACGATAATCAATCCAAATATAAAAGATTTACCACCCACAAGTTTATAAAATAATTAACATTATAAGTGTTCAAAGCTGCTCTATGTTGAACTTTGAGTTGTTGTTTTCTTTGCATCATGTACTTTTTTGATGAATTAAACTAAACTAAAATGTATGGGCCATACAAAAAAATAAGCAAAAACTGGAATAATATGCCTTTTTTAACATATGACTTATTTAATTACAAAGAAACCAACTTTTTTCTTCTTGATGATTTAAACGTGCCTTCTACTAGCAAATTTAGCAAAATCGGAAAGTTACGGTGGATCTTCGCGACGATTAAGATAAAGAAGTGAAACTACAGAAGCTGCAGCTGTATTGCATTTCTATCATACTCACCTTCGTGGTCCTTTATTTATGGCAAGGANAAAAAAAAATAAAAATAAATAAATATATATCCTGGTGCCGCCCCTGATTAGATATATATTATATTAATTTTCAATATTAAGGCAATTTCCTGGCTGATGTTCCACTTATGCATATCAATTCCGATTAGATCGCAATCTGAAATTCGTATCCGGAATATAGTTCATCACATTCCAAACATAACTGTAGACGCACTAAATATCTGATTATGTTACATGTTTATCCTTGTTAAATTATAAAGACAGCGACCACTGAAATAGCAATAGCCATTTGGAAACCTATTGACATTTAGAACAATAATACAACGTGTCGGTGTTTCTTTCTTAAACTATTATTTAAATCCTTGGTGTGATAAGTCTTTAAGAGTACTTAAACTGCAAAAACAGTAATATCTTCGAAAGAAAAAACAGACACATCTTCGAAAGAAACGAATTTCCTAATGAGGTTCTGCTGCTTCACAAAATAAATTATTAAAAATAGATTAGTTCTCTCATATATCCCTAAGTTTAATCTATTTCTGAACATAAAAGCTCAATCGCATGTTGCGTTATTTCAGTCAAAGATTGAATTTATTAATTTATTTAAACGTTGTAAAAACAATTAATTCCTTTACTTAAGGGAAAGAATTGGGGGTGGCGATTAGCAAATGCATGTGTTTATAGTCTGATTATGATAACTTCAAGCGACTTTCGACATTTGATATAAAACCAAACTTATCGCAAATTGTGTAACGTAGAGTACAGTCTTTATACGCGTTCTCTATGTTGTCTTACATAGATTTGTATATTCATCTATCGCTAGTCTGTCTATAGATCGTATAAAAGTCATGNGGGGGGGGGGGGGCCAGGGCGGTTATTTTTCTGAATTTAGAATTTGTGCCTTACAAAACATGGGACTAAGGATACCATGCCTGTATCTTGTTTTGACGGTCTTCTCTAATCAGTCGTAAAAAAATACGACATAAGAAGTCGTAGGGGACAGGCTATATGGTGTTCGTTTTAACGATATTACAGTTTCAAAAACAACTGAAAAAAACTGGAAGAAAGTGAAAAAATATACCAGAATAGCATGCATCCAATTATGAGGGTCAGCATTCATAAATGTAAGGTCCGGAAATTTCACGGGCGGGGCGATGCCAGTAATCGCTTACGATCTCAGGTTCCACATGCAAACGGGTAAATTGAAAAAAAATACAACCAACCCTTTCGTACTATATGATGTCGATTTACATTTAATTTAAATGCTCACCAATTACCAGATCACCACTTATTCTTGTCCGTAGTACATTAATCATTAATCTACAATATGTACTGCATATACCGGTAAGCATTATACATTAATATGAAATCAGCCAATGCTTAAAGTAAAGTAAGATGTTGTAGCGTTGCTGTTCTTTTTTTCAAGACACCACTTAACAAATTATTTTACCATATAGGGGAATACATTTCTATTCATGTCATTAACTCAAAATTCGCAAGCTTTGTTTGCTTAGGGTATTATTTAAACCACCGCATGATACAGTAGAGAAAACATGTTATATGTCAATTATCCCCGTTAACATAAAACGTGCATCCATCTATGTTCCACGCTTCGTAAGGATAAACTCCATCATACACATTATAAAAGTATTGTTTAAAAGCGCATTGCCTCGATTTGTGGCTTTACATAACTTTCTTTCATAATAGATTTTTAAAAAATGACGTACCCGTAAACACTGTGTGTCTTTGACGTGGTTTTCCGTTGACATTATTATTATTATTTAATGCATATAATGCTGTTTGTGCAAACAAAGTTGCATGTAACTATTTTCAAGAGTAATCATTTATCCGCCGTAAGTTTAACTTTGCACAGTTATTAACGTAAACGCTGTTAAAACATGAAAAGGGCAGTTGTGGACAAGTTTTTGTGCAAACCCACCAATTTCAAGTAATAATTTAATACAGTGCCAAATGGTAGGGCATACACAGTTAAGTACACACATAACAGTATAGGAGCATAAATCAATCATAATTATTCTTTCAATAAGTCAATAATCGAATTAAATCGAGTGATTTTTTGTGCTATATTTCGAAAGAAAAGCATATATCCTTAAATATATCTGACATGCCGACTGCGGCAAACACGAATTAAGAAGAGACCCGTAAAAAATTAATGTTGCCCCACCCCCTCATTGTATAGTTCTTCTTAAATGCTTTGAGCTTTTATGAGTACATACGTACAGCTCAGCGACCCGGAGGGTCAGTAGCTGCACGGGAATTGGATTATTGCAACTACCTGATTGTTATAAAACAATCAGTGATAAATAACCATTCCACTACGGTTGTGCCGGCTAACCGGTGTTTCCTTAATATTATCCACGAGTAGATTGTACTCGCGGATGTATTTTTTTGCGGTCATCTATACATAGAAAATATTAACTATTCAACCTCATTATGACCGAACCCGTGCATAAGAAGGTAGCAATGTCTGCTCTGGACCAGTTAAAATCCCACACGACAGTTGTCGCGGATTCTGGTGACATAAATGGTAGGAATTTGTAACATAAAAAGTCATAAGTCAAGTTCATGTTTGTTGTGCCTTACTTGTTTACCTACAAAATAGTAAACTCTTAGTGGTTTAACTATAAAGGCATTAGTACTTTAATTAGACTATCACAATTCAATATAAAAAATACATGAAACAGAATTTAAATGTAGATTTATGAGGAAACCATCAAGAATTTTAATTGAAAATGATTAAACTAATGTGTGTACAGTTTCCACACCAAACCGTTTCCTCCTAAGACGTTTCCTCCCCAGACGTTTCCACCCCAAAATATTGAGATTTTGGGATGGAAATGTCTGCACTATTAATATATATATATTGAAAATGACAAAGGTTTTTTTCTAATGGGCCTATGAGGGTAAATTAAAAGAAATAAATAGATCAAATTAGAAGTCATAAAAAATGAAATAATAATTAAATCAAAATAATAAATATAGAAAACATATTGGTTTATTACAAATAATATTTCACTTGTATATGATAATATATAATTTATAAAATAATAATTTTATAAATAAAACTTAAATCCATTCATTACTCAAAATGTGTTAATGTGACCATAAATTATAGCCAATTAAGAACCATTTGAGGTGTTTCTTTGATGTGTAAGTTGTTTATATGTAATTAATGCCATCACATGCGTTCTTAATACAATAAGGTGTTTCTTTAATTGTCAATTAGTAAATTTATTTTGTTATATGAAATATGAAAGTGTCTTTGATGTCCTTTGAACTTCAATAAATTTAATTTGTTTAATTCTTTACACGTTATACAATAATTTAGTTTGTACTTTCGTTTTGACTAGTTAGATATTTCTTGTATACAGATATTCATGAAAAAAAAGATCAAATTTAACCAAAAAAATACCTCATTATCTTTACTTAATCCAATATCAATTTGGGGTGGAAAAGTCCACATGTTTATTATTTTGGGAAGGAAACGTCTAGGGAGGAAACAGTTTGGGATGGAAACGTCCACAGTAAGGAAATGGTTTGGGGTGGAAACGTCTGGTAACCTGTGTACATATGCAGTGTTCGACACTTACTATTCTGAGTAAGGAGTCCTTTGGACTCACTTCTTCTGAAATTTAGGAGTCCGAACAGACTTCAGGTAGTCCACAAATTATGACACAATACTGATAATAAACAATAATGAGATTCAGAACAATGTCTTACCTTTAATTATTGACCATATCGTGAAAGAATTTTATTCGCATATTTTAATCACTTTTGTCAAAATATCACAGTCTACACGCAGTCTTAGCGCGTTTTCACAATGCCCATCACTAATTCCAGTTTTGTCCGGATTTTCTGCTTCATCAGTATACAACACAATAAGTGTTTCAATAATTACTTATCTTAAATACTGTTACGATGAAGACGCAGCGTGTTTAATTTGAAATTAATTAAGATGAAATGTCAATTCAGAACAGTACATAATTCACAATTATTCGCGATATAATTTTGTTATTATAAACTTCGATACTCTTGACCAAAATTAAAATATCTCAATGTTCTCTGCACTACAATTTTTTAATTAAAAATCAATATACCAACGTTTTCCATGTGTATGACTGTAAAATGTACATGTGACATCAGTGATTTCTTTACCTGCGAGTCCTGCGTCCTGGACTAACAAAAACCTCCGAGGTTGCAAAGTTTCGAATTATGTGAGTCCCAAAATTGCGTGGACATTTCTAAAAAAAATAATAATGTTTAATATTTGGACTCGTTCTTTAAATTCGGAGACTCATAGATTTTCAAGTTAACGAGTTCCAGGACTCAGATGAGAAAATTTGTAAAAATATCAATGCACATCATGTGCTGCATAATTTCCGCCCGATTTTCATGGGGAGTAAGGATCAGCTCGAAATATATAAAGCACTGTTGATTTTAATCTAGACTTTGTTAAAGTCTTGTTAACATTAAAATTGGGGAGTGTTACATTATTCCCTTATTACNCAATCTCATACGTGATTACGCCGTCGTCGGCGGGGATTTCGTCGTTCAGCTCAAGGTCAGGGAGAGACGTGTCTACCACGGGTGTTGGTCGTTCGTACTGTTGAGTTAGATCGAATGACACATCTGGTATGGTAGTGTTATCCCCGTGTCTTATGTCCTCTTGCGCAAGATTTCTGAGTGGCGAGACCGGGACTTCAAGTGGTGGTGGTGGTTCGTCGCCCTCTGCTGTGGAATTCAGAGGAGGGTTCCGGCAGCCAATACATAACCACTCTATCTGTTACTCACCACTGCGAAGTTGCATGTACTGCTGATGGGTAATTTCTGAAATTAAATAAAGCAAAGTTATAACATAATATGATTTTATATTTACAACCATTATCTCTTAATTTACGTTAATTAAAATAAGCATTGGCATTACTTATAATCAGTTTTAAATAAAGACATTACAGGCGACCACAAAAGAAATGCAAATTCACAATTAAAATGCTAAGACTTACCGGTGTGTCTACGGTGACTCCATCTTCCACATGCATCACATGCAATAGCGTGCGCACGAGAAGTGACATCAATATTGCAGAAAATACAAAGATGTTCAGCCATGATTGTATGATACAGTTAAGAAAATCACCTGCATATATACACACTTTAACAATTGAGCAACAACACTTACCTTAATTACTCGATAACCCGTGAAACCCTTCTCTTCATCCTCTCTTTGATTTCTTGTTTGAGAAGGACCATGATAATTTTATAATTACCCAATTACATAATAATTTTATTTTTACCACAAATAAACATCCTTTGATGTCACCACCAGTATGTTTTTGTAAACATGATTAAAGAAGGAAAACGTTTGTTTATTTCACAGTTTGAAAGTTACTGGTCGTGTATGTAAAAACTCTGCCACCAGTGTTAAAGCATGTTCACGATCTAAACATACATATTTAGATTATTTTAAGAATAATACCATATGTGCTGACCTGATTGTAGGAAAAAGGAAGCGAGAAATTTATTTATATAAGAAACAAATATATTTGATAATAGTATTTTAAACCACCGAACATTTCTAAATATATAAACATGAGGTAGTTTGCCAACATAATGAATATGTTGCCCAGCTCTTGCCACGTGGAGGTCACCTCTTGTAAGAGCCACATTATTATTATTTTTATCTGATACGCTTTAATTAAGGTTCTTTCAACTAATTGTTTAAAAACATATATTAAAAACAAACAAATCATGACCTAAAGATAAACTTTTAATATATAATTTACCTCCCTTGATTTGAATATTAATAGGTTGCAAGCCTGGATATTTAATTTTAACACTTTGCAAACATCTCTAAATTGATAAAATCAACTCCGTACATTTAAACAGATAATTTAATTAGTGTCAAACAATTCGATTAATGTACACGCTTATCGACAAAAGGTGCGATAATCCCTATTTATACCAATTTACCGAACCCTCCACGGCATTTACTATATAAATCCAATTTACCGAACTTGTCATTTACCAAAACCTCCATAACTCTGAGGAAACCATCAAGAATTTTAATTGAAAATGATTAAACTCATGTGTGTACAGTTTCCACACTTAACCGTTTCCTCCTAAGACGTTTCCTCCCCAGACGTTTCCACCCCAAAATATTGAGATTTTGGGATGGAAACGTCTGCACTATTAATATATATATATTGAAAATGACAAAGGTTTTTTTCTAATGGGCCTATGAGGGTAATTTAAAAGAAATAAATAGATCAAATTAGAAGTCATAAAAAATGAAATAATAATTAAATCAAAATAATAAATATAGAAAACATATTGGTTTATTCAAAAAATATTTATTTGGATATGATAATATATAATTAATAAAATAATAATTTTATAAATAAAACTTAAATCCATTCATTACTCAAAATGTGTTAATGTGACCATAAATTATAGCAAATTAAGAACCATTTGAGGTGTTTCTTTGATGTGTAAGTTGTTTATATGTAATTAATGCCATCACATGCGTTCTTAATACAATAAGGTGTTTCTTTAATTGTAAATTAGTAAATTTATTTTGTTATATGAAATATGAAAGTGTCTTTGATGTCCTTTGAACTTCAATAAATTTAATTTGTATAATTCTTTACACGTTATACAATAATTTAGTTTGTACTTTTGTTTTGACTAGTTAGATATTTCTTGTATACAGATATTCATGAAAAAAGATCAAATCTAACCAAAAAAATACCTCATTATCTTTACTTAATCCAATATCAATTTGGGGTGGAAAAGTCCACATATATATTATTTTGGGAAAGAAACGTCTAGGGAGGAAACAGTTTGGGATGAAAATGTCCACAGTAAGGAAATGGTTTGGGGTAGAAACGTCTGGTAACCTGTGTACATATGATAAGATTAAGAACTAATGAACAAGCTTGGCCCTTTTCGAATATTGGTGGATCCATCACCTAATGGTTCACGCCTTGTAAAGGTGTAATCCACAACAATTAATATATCTTCCACATAACCGTCTGGTTCCGTTAAAAGTGTTCACAGTTTTTTCCTAAGGTCAGAAACAACTAAAAATGTCCTTCCGAACGGTAAGAACTCACACTTTACTAACATTTCAATACATAGTAAAGACAATTATGTAACACTGTACTGTTTTTATTAACAATATTGTCACGTTACTGGCCTAAACTTCCAACACATCAATAAAGCATATATATCTACGTATTTTGATGTATGTTTTTATCTCACCGGAGCAGAGAATGTTCTAGTGCTGCAACAATATGCAAAAAGCCGTATTGCAATATATTGTCAGTTCAAAAACCCGTTTTGCAATATATTGCTAACTTGTACCAGAATCATAACTCGCCAGCTAATCACCAAAACCAACTTAGCTTACATGAACATAACCTTTGTATTGTATGTTTACTCCTAACACCACTTACAATATCCTACCCCTTCCTCGATCTCATTCGTTTCTCTCTTCCTTTTAAGACTCAAATATGCCCAAACAACACTTTTTCCCTTGGAATTGTTTATAAAGTCAAACTGGGCATTCGTTTCTTCTGCCATTTTGAGAACTATTATAAAAGCCGACAAGAAGAATAATAACCTGAAAGAGAATTGTGGAAGTTTAAAAGCCGGTCGTGTAACTTATCAGAATGCTGTTACGTAATATTTTTTTGATCATTATTACTTCTGTTTATTAAAACATCAATTTACGTGTTTATTTTGTAATTAATTGTGTGTTTTTTTTCGTATTTCCATAAGCTTCATCTTAAATTTAACAGTATGACATGCAAAAGCAGATCTGGCGGACTCCCACGTAACAATGCTACTCCGAATGCTATTTTTACGTAACAATTTATTTTTACTACACCGATTTGTTTTGTTTACCTTGATATCATTATTTCGGATGGCTTTTCTGGATGAAATGTGGATGAATTTATGTAGAATTTTCGTACCGGTATGATGAAAATCGTATCGCAATACAATATGCGTATTGCGATATATACCGATATACCGGTATATTGTTGCAGCACTAGAATGTTCTCAAGGTGAGCTATTGTGATCACTCTATTCTAGGTCACCAGGTCAAATCTTGAAAAACCTTGTTACCACATCAAAAGGCCACATTGGTGACTTAATCTTGATGAAATGTCTTCACAGTGTTTATTTGGACAATATCTAGCAGGGCTTTTCCTGCTTCATAAAAAAGTCCGTAAAACGGACCCGATCCCAAAGCAAAGGGACCCGATCCCAAACCGAAATTGTAATAAAAAAAATCCCAATTTCAAAAAAAATAAAGATATATATTTATTTTTTTATAAAGAAGTGTCTAATAATTATTGTATTCTCAATTTTATTTATAAACATCTACATGTTACAAAGTTTAGAACTATAATTTAAATGATTTTTTCCAAAAATGGCAAGGGAAGAGCCAGATGTGTCAATATTTTTTGAAAAAAAATCCCAATTTGGTACATTTCATCGATAAAAAAATCCCAAATTTGCAATTTTATTGATTTAAAAATTCCCTATTTTACCAGACTCCTTTTCCCAAATGGCTGGGAAAAGACCTGTCTTGGCCGAGTTAGAATCTGGGTCCTGTGTGTCCAAAACTATGGTCACCAGGTAAAATTTTAGAAATACCTTTTTTCCACTCTAGAGGCCACTTAATGTATGACTCAGTTTTGATAACATATGGTAAGAATGTTTATCTTGACATTTTCTAGGCCAAGTAAGAATGTGTGTCACAAGGCCGCCTTATTTTTCATCCAATGAAACTTGGTCAGAATGTTTTGCTTGACAAAATTAAGGCCGCGTTCGAATCTTGGGCACATGCGTCCAAAAACTACGTCACCAGGTTAAATGAAAAACCTTGTTACCTCTCTAGAGGCCACATAAATGACTCAATCTAGATGAAACTTGGTCACATAATTATTTAGACAATATACAGCCCGAGTTCAAATCTGGGTCACATTGAACCACATTGAAAATCATCACATCTCCCTAAAAAACAAAACTAAGGAAAAAGTAGTTTATTTTATCAGTAACTGGGATGAGAAATACGTAAAACTATAACCTATTGTCATATGTATCTGCGTATTTTGGATGTATATTTTTCATTTCACCTGAGCACAAAGTGCTCAAGGTGAGCTATTGTGATCACTCTATGCCCAGCGTTGTGCTTTGGCCAGTGTGTGTTGCGGGTGATCAACTTTTAACTCGTTACTACTCTAGAGGCCACATTTATCATCAGACCTTGATGTAACTTGGTCCAATGTTAATCTTGACAATATGAAGGCCATGTTTGAATCTGGATATAGTGTGGTCAACTAGATAACCTGGTCAAGTCTTAAGCAATTAATGTCCATGAACTTGGTATAAAAAGGGCAATACAAAATCCGGCCTCATTATTAATTAACAAAAAGTTTTGTACTTGATAATGATCAAAATACCATGGCCAGTGTCCATACTAGACCGCCCAATTCACGCTATTTTTTGGAAAATTGCACACATTTTCAGCATGTGTGCGAGAAAATTCGCAAGCTCGAAATCCAGGAGAACTTTTTAAGATCACAGCAATATCGACTTAGCCGAAAATTTTGAGAGCCGATTTAGAATTGTCAATAACATGTTTTGCTTTACCAAAACTAAAGCCCGCCTAAAGGCTGAGCGTAATTGTTTTGGAAAATCGGTATTGGCCAATAAAAAGCATGCTTTCAATAAGCGAAAGTCTATTGCAGTAATATCATGCAGACGACGCGTGACGTAATCACCATAATTGCATGGTTTTGTGGCAGTTTTATCGCTTTGTTATACCTACCACACTAATCGGAACATAAGGTGTACAACTCCACGATAAAATCATGGACAGTTGCTTAGAAAACTGATGATTAAAACCGAGCGCTATCCTTGTGGAAATTTTGCATTTCATGTATTATATTTTCAAAACATTTATTCCACACATCAAGCGTTTTTAACAAATTATCGTTAAATTTATTACACACAACTGTAAACATTTTGTTGAATTCTCAAATAAGCATAATTAAATTTTGTAATCCAAAACACACTTCCAAATTTAAATGTTAACGCGATGATGTTAACAAATTTAGCTTCAGATAAACATTTCTCATTTATTTTGTGTTGATCCTTTGTCTCGATAAAAAGCGCGCAAAAATCATGCTGCATGTATAACGTCACGTCATCAGCATGGAAAGTGTGGGTGAATCGATTGTTGTTTGTAATGCTGAATCCTGGATATCATGAAAGGCATGCAAATAAATTATTGTTTATTTTTATTATTTTAAATGATACAGAAATATCATGTGAAAGCATATTTTTGTTTTTTTAGTTAAGTCAGTGCAATACTATGGAAAATGCTGTTTTATTTAACAGTATTCACTGACCTGACAGATTGTAATAATGTTTAAGGTAAAACAATTAAACATTAAAACTAAGATGTATAAAAATGGTACTTGATAATTGCCAACCCCTGTTTCTGAAAAATCCCCCTATTTTTCAACGTGAGGGGAATTTCCCCCCTACTTTTGGATTTCTAGAATATACACTGCATGACTTGGCAAACAGATACAAAAGCATTTACATGTGTTAAATATGTAAGAAAATTAATTAAATAACATAGTTTTAAAGCTACTGTGCCCTTAATTAGCATGGTTCAGAGGACAGAAAACAAACAATATTTTAACGTTGGCCTTATTAATAGCAGTTATTGATGTTATTTTTTTTTTCAATTTATTAGCATTTAACATTTTTAGTAGTGTTGTTTGTTTAATAATTAGTCCCACAATCAAAAGGTCTCTTCAGCCCGCATATGAAATGCTGTATTAAGCGAAAAACTAAATAGTTGGATTTCTATCTCT
Source organism: Dreissena rostriformis (assembly GCA_007657795.1). NCBI lineage: Eukaryota > Metazoa > Mollusca > Bivalvia > Myida > Dreissenidae > Dreissena > Dreissena rostriformis. Next base: position 56,237 of record VMBQ01005417.1, on the reverse strand, counting down.
GAATCCCATACACGTATTTATATCTAGTCCTGGATTAATCTTCAAAAAACTTCAATAGCCACAATACTGGTTAACCCTTTACTACTCAGATACGCACTTTGAGGCGTTTGCAGTCTATTAGAAAATCCAAATCAATTTGAGACCTTTCTTACTAGATTTAAGTTTTAAATGCTTCATTTTCAATTCTAAGGTACTGATAAGCAGCAAACAGCATAAAACCTGAAAAGACTGTGAGTTACTCAAGTTACTCGCAGTCTGTTCTGGTTAAAGGGTTAACCTTGGCATTAGTTACATTTTATAGTCATCTCTTCATTATGACGACCTAGTTTTGTTCACTGATAAGCAGCTTACAAGTGGCTATTCCAACGTAACTGTACAACAATAGATAAGATTGAGTAGTTTAACTGACCTTGTTTGATTACCATTGCATTCTGGTTTAGTTGATATTTGATAGTTTTTTTGCTATACGGCCACCTCCCCTTGCATAAACATAGACACATACAAAATGCATATAAGTATAATATCAATGTGAACACATATAATTCAATAGTGGTACAGCAAAACAAGTGTTTAAGTTAACAACTTTTTACGGTTTTTTCGAAGGCATAGTAAATATAAATGGCAATATTTTGTATAATGTTTTCATCACGCGAGGTCATAGCGTTATTAAATGTGTTAGTTGTTGGGTGATTGTAAAACCTTGAAGGAATATACCTTTCAGGAAGATCCTCATAGAAAGAACATACACCAAATAAATGTTACGCTTATGTTCAGAATTCATGGGATAGTTTGTTCAAAAGTTAACTTTTATTCAGAATTAAAACCCATTTGATTGAAATAATTTTATTTAGTTTAAATTAATTTTCTCCTAACATACGTTTTGAAATATTCCTTACTTTCATTCCGGTTGCAATGTCCTTCAATAATGCTTATTTAATTAGATTAGATTTTGATTCCAAAATTTATGTAGTATACTATACTACATAAAATTTAACATCTATACTGTAGATATAGTTTTTAAACAGATATAGGCTTATTCAGCCTAGGTAGGGAGGTGTAATTATCCTTTGCATGCTGGGAAATTTGTCGTCTGCTAAAATGTTGTCTGCTGAATTTCTTAAATTAGCGTTTTCTTTGATGTTTTTCCAAGAATACTATCAGAATAGCAAACAGTTTGGATCCTGATGATACGCCATGTTCTATGGCGTCTCATCTGGATCCAAACTGTTTGCAAAGGCCTTCAAAATTCAGTTCCAGCACTGAGAGAGCTAAGGCCAAACAGGATACGAAAAATTGACGAGTCATTTTTGGTTAAGGATGAGATAAATATTTTTGCTAGTTGTCAGACAGGATGAGTGAATTTTTTATAACATTTTAAACCATTGATGTGGAAATATAACAAATCAAGGTACAACAGGATTTAAAAACGCACTGAAATACTGTCATTATAAATAAAGGAAAACTGAATAAATACACATTGTTAAGTAAATAAACCCTGCTTTGATATAGGACGAGTGCAAATCACATGCAGATAAGTGGAAAATCTCTGGTAATTGTCTTACTGGATGAGTGCCTTAAAATAATTTTCTGCGCCCTGCCAAATAAGCCTGCTTCCCTTTTTAACATATTTGATATTGAAACTAGACCAGTTGAATTATTCTAACCACATAATAATGTTAAGCCAGAATTCTAGTCCTTTAAACTATCTTATCTTCTGTGAGGAAGAAGCTTGAAGAAATTAAGTGAAGAAAATGCCTGAGGCCCTTATGAAACGCACTTTATACTCTTGAATGTTTCAGCAAGCCCTTCAGTCTTAACTCTGTGCCCGTTAAAGTGATAGAAACTTACATTTGCTCATGGTTGCCCACCCTAGATCTTTCAAAACCTTTTTGTACAGACGAAAAATTAGTTTCCTCAGGAAATTTAGGTGCCCTCCATAAATTTTAGGGGCCTTTGGCTGGTGAACCTGTGCTGAATTCCATCCCTTTTGTTACCATATTTACTGTATTAATGAGTAATGCATAATTGGCAGATTAATGACTTTCCCTGTTGAATCCCATATTCTTTGTGTCCTATATATTGATTAAATGTGTGGCTCTTACAGGGACAAACAGTAAATATACATAAGTGTTTTTATGCCCCGAAGGTGGGCATATAGTGATCTCACTGTCCGTTTGTCTGTCCGTCTGAAATTCTGTAACACTTTGTGTTTATGTTTCAAAAAATAAGGAAAAACACTTTGTGTTTAGGTTTAAAAAAATGTGGAAAAAGGTGGCATATGACTTGTCATCCTATGGTGACAAGCCTTGTTTCCACTAAAGTTTAATACTCATTTCTATCTTTATCAATTAAATACTGAGATTACTATCGTTATCAATGACATTCTGAGTAATTCCAATTATTTGAAATCAGTAATGCAAATCTTAGAACACTTCAAAATATCTTTGAATGTCAAGCACCAATTTACAGGCTGTAATTGTATCCGATAACTTAACAGGTCAAGTGCCAAATTACTTTAATGAACTGTTAGAAAACTTGGCTAAATATTAGGGATGGGACCAAGAACTGAAAATGCTTTTTGAATATTGGTTTGTAATTATTCTAATATATTTGATTATTGAATTTTTAAACCTTTGATTTAAATGTCCGAACTTACGATCTTCTGGAGCAAATTACTGTTCCTGATTGCAACAAATACCACTTTAAAACGTGTCTTATTAGCAGCTTTGAAAAGGAGACAGAGTAATCATATTTCAAAATGATTCATTTTCACTTAATAAGATATTTCAGGTAAACATATTAACGTAATTTTGACCTATTTCAATACTACACTTAACTATTTCCAATTGATAATATTTATGCTATTGAATTTGTTTCCGCGAAATTGTTCAGAACAGACTCAAAAACCATGAGGATGTCCAAACTTGATAGAACTTTAATAATATATTAATTCTATTCCTTCTTTGTACACTATTCAGGGCTTCCGCTGTCGTTCGCCAAATTCGCAAATGGCGAAAATTTCGCTAAGTTGGCTAATAAAATTATCGGTTGGCGAAAATGCTCGGCGAAACGTTTTTTGCCTGTAAAGAACCGTCCCAGATATTAAACTCTTTAAACCGTAGACTGCGGTAAAATACTTCACCGTGTTATTCAACAGAAAAGTTGATACGCAGTCTGCATCAACACCGGTCAGAACCAGTCATCGAGACAAAGGAAAATGGCTGGTGCGAAAACAAAACAAAGGTGTAACCGTACATCTTATCGGCTTAAATAAACATATAACACTGATTAAAAACTGCTGCCGATTCCAATCAATTTGAGTAAAGCAGTTAGCGAATTTACAGATAAGCTGGAAAGAAATTACCATGTACGGGAAATTTACGAACAACAATCAAATTAACGACGGAGTACGGAATAATGAAATGCGTGTGTATTAACGAAAAAGATTATGTTTTTACTTTTAGATACAAAAAACAAAATTTAAGATCTATTATTAGAAACTTCACAGTGAATGTCTTTCACGGAAACCAGTATTTGCAGATTGGAGTTCAGTATACTCGCAGTAAAAACATTTAAGAAGAGTATCGTTCGACAATGGAAAAAGACAAACATGATTTGATTTATATGTTAGTGGATCTGTGTTTAATCAGATTCATGTGCATATTCTGCTTTATTATGTTTGTCACGCTGTACAGTTTACTAAAATAGCATTTAACTGGAGATGTGTAATACAAGATACTGAAAGGTAAACAATAAAAATTAATTGATTTAACTCAGTTTAATACATAATTAACACTTACAACTCAAAAAAGTCATTATTAAGTATTAA
>VMBQ01005417.1:28847-47862 GCA_007657795.1 Dreissena rostriformis | reverse complement strand
GCCCTTTGTATCTTGAAAAAATGCTTTTTACTATAGGCACTTTTGTGTCCGGAGCCATATCTTGGAAGTGCTTTGGCGGATTTCATTGAAACTTGGTATGAGTATATATATGGATAAGAGGATGATGCACGCCAAATGGCATTGTACACCATTTGTTAATAACGGAGGTATGGCCCTTTGTATATTGAAAAAATGCTTTTTACTATAGGCACTTTTGTGTCCGGAGCCATATCTTGGAAGTGCTTTTGTGGATTTCATTGAAACTTGGTATGAGTTAATATATGGATAAGAAAATGATGCATGCCAAATGGCATTGTACACCATCTGTTAATAATGGAGTGATGGCCCTTGGTATCTTGAAAAAATGCTTTTTACTATGAGCTTAGAGCTTTACCTCCATTAACACATGAGCCAGAGCCATGAAACTTGCCATAGTTGTTATCCCCCGCCAAAGGCGGAGGGATATTGTTTTGGCATTGTCCGTCCGTCCGTCCTTCCATCTGGCACTTTTGTGTCCAGAGCCATATCTTGGAAATGCTTTGGCGGATTTCTTTGAAACTTGGTATGAGTATATATATATATAAATAAGAGGATGATGCAAGCCAAATGGCATTGTACACCATCTGTTAATAACAGAGTTATGGCCCTTTGTATCTTGAAAAATGCTTTTTCTGTGACAAAGCTCTAATTTGACAGGGGATATCAATTCAACGAATTTGCTTGTTTTCCCATGAAATTTCAATTTGATCAAAACATTTTCAGGCTGTCTTTTGATAAAGAGGCCATGATCACCCGAGGGCGGAGGTTCATAGAGCTGTACGAGAAAGAAGGCATCAGCAAGGAGAGGATCCTCATCAAGCTGTCCTCTACCTGGGAGGGAATAGAGGCTGCAAAGTAGGGAGATATACTTTGTATTGGGAGGAAATAGAGGCTGCCTAGTAGGGAGATAAACTTTGTATTGGGAGAGAAAAGAGGCTGCCAATTAGGGAGATAAACTTTGCATTGGGGGAGAAAAGAGGCTGCCAAGTAGGGATATATACTTTGTATTGGGAGAGAAAAGAGGCTGCCAATTAGGGAGATATACTTTGTAGTGGGAGAGAAAAGAGGCTGCCAAGTAGGGAGATATACTTTGTATAGGGAGGGAATAGAAGCTGCTAAGAAGGGAGATATACTTTGTATTGGGAGGGAATAGAGACTGCCAAGTAGGGAGATATACTTTGTATTGGGAGGGAATAGAGGCTGCCAAGTAGGGAGATATACTTTGTATTGGGAGGGAATAGAAGCTGCAAAGTAAGGAGATGAACTTTGTATTGGGAGGGAATAGAGGCTGCCAAGTAGGGAGATATACTTTGTATTGGGAGGGAATGGAGGCTGCCAATTAGGGAGAAATACTTTGTATTAGGAGGGAATAGAGGCTGCCAAGTAGAGAGATAAACTTTGTATTGGGAGAGAAAAGAGGCTGCCAATTAGGGAGATAAACTTTGTATTGGGAGGGAATAGAGGCTGTCAATTAGGGAGATATACTTTGTAATGCGAGGGAATAGAGGCTGCAGAGTAGGGAGATAAACTTTGTATTGGGAGGGAATAGAGGCTGCCAAGTAGGGAGATAAACTTTGTATTGGAAGGGATTAGAGGCTGCCAATAAGGAAGATATACTTTGTATTGGGGGGTAATAGAGGCTGCCAAGTAGGGAGATAAACTTTGTATTGGAGGGAATAGGGGCTGCCAAGTAGGGAGATAAACTTTGTATTGGGAGGGAATAGAGGCTGCCAATAAGGGAATATATACTTTATATTGGGAGGGAATAGAGGCTGCAAAGTAGGGAGATAAACTTTGTATTGGGTAAGAAAAAAGGCTGCCAAGTAGGGAGATATACTTTGTATTGAGATAGAATAGAGGCTGACAAGTAGGGAGATAAACTTTGTATTGGGAGGGAATAGAGGCTGCCAAGTAGGGAGATATACTTTGTATTGGGAGGGAATAGAAGCTGCTCAGAAGGGAGATATACTTTGTATTGGGAGGGAATAGAGACTGCCAATTAGGGAGATATTCTTTGTATTGGGAGGGAATAGAGGCTGCCAAGTAGGGAGATATACTTTGTATTGGGAGGGAATAGCGGCTGCCAAGTAGGGAAATAAACTTTGTATTGGGAGGGTTTAGAGGCTGCCATGTATGTGTTATACTTGTATATGGTATATGAATGTACCCAGAAGAGTTTATCCTAACAAGCTGTCCTTAACTTGGGAGGGAAAAGAAATCGCCAAAAAGTTGTTTACTCTTTTAATATGGTATTTGAAAGTTGCCATAACAGTTTATCCTATCAAACTGGGTTATGGCTGTATGTTAATGTTACTAACTGGTAATATTGTGATTGCAGGGTACTGGAGATGGAGTATGGCATCCACGTCAACATGACCCTGCTCTTCAACTTCCACCAGGTATGTCAGTATGGCAAAATACGGGAAGTCTTAGTCATCATTTCAAACATATACCGGTAATAAATAAAACCAGTGAAATTCATATTACAACATTTTGTTCTGTGAGATTTGGTCTTCCTCAGTGCTACTCAAAGGGGAGACATTCAAAAATTCACTTCAACTCAAAGAAGTATTTTAAATTTAAATTTTGTTGAAAGTTCTTGTTATGCTCCCTTTAACATTTGAAGGGGGTCATAATTATATTCGCCACTTTCTCTGTCTTACCATCTGTCCATTTTCAACCAGGTTTTCCGAAGGAAAAAACTGGTTATTAGATTGCTGAATGTCACCCTGCGGGCAGGAACAATTCTTGCCCGGGCCATAACTATGTCGTTCATTGTGAGATTTTGAAATCATTTGGAACATTTGTTCACAAACATTGGACGGTGTGTCGCGCAAAAGAATAACGTCCATATCTCCAAGGTCAAGGTCACACTTTGAGTTCAAAGGTCAAAAATGGCCATAAATGAGCTTGTCCGGCCCATAACTATGTCGTTTATTGTGAGATTTTAAAATCATTTGGCACATTTGTTCACCATCATTGGACGGTGTGTCATGCGAAAGAATTACGTTGATATCTCCAAGGTCAAGGTCACACTTTGAGAAAAACAATTGAATTTGACACAAGGGGGGTAACTAGCAACAATCAGTAACAATGCACATTTTGAATTGTCTCAGTTATCAGACTTTTTTCCAAATTGAAAACCTGGTTTTGTGACAATTTTGTCCCTTGTTCCATCATGATATTGTGTCAAGTCTGTTTCTCAGTAATTTAAATAGCAAAATAGTTTAACATACCTTGGGCTTAAGTGATCGCTTTACAGCGATGTTCCTTGTCCAATTGGGAAAAGTACCCGTACCGGTCCAATTGGGAAAAATTGAGTCGTGAAAACCTCAAAATTGGGAAAAATCGAGTCGTGAAAACCTCAAATTGGGAAATTGGTTTATTTGATTTTTTGCTCCCAAATACTTTAAAATTGAAAACTAAGTGTTTTCAAGCTGTCAATATTATNTTTTTTTTTTTTTACCTTAAATTGGGAATTTTGTAGTTTTTTCGTAATTGAGAAAGTGCTGTTTACCGGTACTTTATAAAGAAGGAGGAACATCGCTGCTTTAGTACTATCATGGCCTTCGTGTTATCCCCTCGCCCCCGCAAAGGTGGAGGGATATGGAATTGGCTGCAGTCCGTCTGTCAGTCCTATTTGCACCCATCAATAAACAAAATGTATGTGTATATCAATTCAATGAATTTGCTTGTTTGAGATAGCTATCTGTATGAATTGTAAATACCTAATACATTGGGCTGGTTTCATGCAAGCCTTGTTAACTTTTATCAGGCTGTGGCGTGTGCTGAGGCTGGTGTCACACTGATCTCCCCGTTCGTAGGTCGCATCTATGACTGGTTTGTACAGAACACTGGCCAGAAGAAGTTTGATTACCTTGACGACCCAGGTAGGCACATCAGTCAGTTATTGACAGTTATTTAACAAGCTTGAACACTCCAGAAGTCTCATTTGTAAGTGCATCTGTCATGAAAATTGCAGTGAACTTTTGTTCTTTTTATTTCTCAGACATTCGAGATATGGTTCTTTTCATTGAAAAACTTGTTCGCCATGTGATGGGGAAGTTTTTCTCATTTGGCGATAGTATAGCAATTTGAACATTCTAGTAGTCAAATTTGTTATCCATATTGTGAAACTGGCTCAGAACATTTTAACAAATGTATATATGTGGTTGAGTTTAAATTGAGTGTTGTTTGCTCAAAAACATGGCTGCCAGGTGTTGGGGCAGTTTTTTTAAGTTTTGAGTTTATTGTGAAACCTTGTGAACATTTCCTGCTCGGAATAGTTAAGTTCCTTGAGGTCTCAGGAGAGCGCCTTAAGGCCTTTGGCCCTCTTGTTCACACTAACAAGCGGACAGGCTAGCTCAGTTGATATGGCGCTTAACTACACATTAAAGCATGGCAGGTTTGATTCATAGACCAGCCCCAAAATGTCTGTGAGGTATGATCATGAAATAATTTCTACAGCTATTTGCCCATTTCTTGTGATTCAAGAATGGTACTGGCTGAACTATGTGCTTTAAGTACTGGTAAAACCTGAGATTACTCTGGAAAAGTGTGAGTAGGTAAACTGACTGCCGTAATATTAGAGAAGTCCTGTAGAAAACGAAAATAAATCAAAATGAACACACTTTTTATGTCCCCCAGTCTGTACCAGTCCCACAAACTTTAACATTAACCATAACTTTTGCAATATTGAGGATAGCAACTTGATATTTGGCATGCATGTGTATCTCATGGAGCTGCACATTTTGAGTGGTGAAAGGTCAAGGTCATCCTTCAAGGTCAAAGGTCAAAGATATGGGTCTAAATCGCTCAAAAAGGGACAAAGTGTTTCACAAACACATCTTGTTTTCAATGTCTTCAACATAGGTGTGAAGAGTGTGACACGTATCTACAACTACTACAAGAGGTTTGGCTACCAGACGGTGGTGATGGGAGCCTCATTCAGGAACACAGACCAAATCAAAGGACTGGTCGGCTGTGACCTGCTCACTATCTCGTAAGTGAAGATATCACCTATTACTTGCCACTAGTTCAGTTGATCCCTGAAAGTTTCATTATGTTGCAGTGTTGTTGTTTTTTCTTTAATCATATTTGGGGCAGAAATTCGGACCCATCCCCAATCTCAAAAAGTGTATATTTTTGCCTAAAATTCCCCGTTGAAGGTTGCACAAATCAAATAAACAAATATTTATCTCAACTTTAGGTTCATCTCCCTTTCCAGATGTATAAGTTTAACCTTAGTGAATATAATATATTTTTAAGTAATTTTTAGCAAAAAAACAACAACACGAATGTCACAATTTTAGTCAAAACATAGCGATTTTTCCCATTCCAAGGGCCCCGGCCCCATTCCAAAAATGATGGCAAATAACACTGGTGTCAATGATAAATATTTTGAGGTTGCAACTTGCTTGTGATATGTGTCTTGTGACTTACTGATCTGATCAGCCTGACATGGTTAAGGTTGTGGTGGGATCAGGAAATCAAATTGAATTCCTCTCAATATAAATGAGCTCTGCTCTGTGAAAATGGGGCTAAATGCATGTTTGTAAAGTGTCGTCCCAGATTAGCAGTCCCCAAAGGCTAACCTGGGTAGACACTTGTCGGTGAAAATTCTATTTAAGCCAAAAGTGTCATCCCTGATTAGCAAGTGCAAACGGCACAGGATAATATGTGGCGACACTTTATATACATGTATTAAGCCCATTTCCCCAGAGTGCTGCTAAAATGTAAGCTATTTACAAGGTGTTATGTGTATAATTTAATTTTCTTATCATCAATCAATACTTTGAATATTCTCATTATCAAGTACTTCCACATTTCAGCCCTGCTCTGCTGGCTGAACTGTCTGATTCAACTGATGACTTTGAACAGCTGCTGAGTGAGGAAGCAGGTATTGTAACCAACACAATCCCTGATGTCGTTTTAAACTGTTTATTTTAGCTTGATTGCATCGAATGCCTCAGGCTTATGTGAAACACTCAACCAGTACTTAATGTCTTTGGGGAGATCTTAAGAATGCTCCCACAGTGGGGATCCAACCTGTGACCTCCTGATCGCAAGGCTGACACCACATTCATTACGCCACAGTGACCTTTTAATCTCTGATGTAATGATTATTGCCTACAGTGCACTCATTGATGTCAGTCTTTAAAATAAAACTAGTGATTTGATATGCCTCTTTCTTGGAAGGTTACAATTTTAAAATATTTTGAAGGGTAGACTTCTATAATAATTTTAAATATATATAGTCTTATGAATGTTTGAAACTTTGTTTTAAATGGTTCTAGTGTTCTGTTTTGATCAACATTCTTATGTAATTTAATTCAGAAATCAATAAAAGTTTGATTTACAAACCATCGTTTAAACCATTTATACTGTCAGATGGGTTGGTCAGCCAACTGTATTAACCCTTTGCATGCTGGGAAATTTGTCGTCTGCTAAAATGTTGTCTGCTGAATTTCTAAAATCAACATTTTCTTCACTTTTTTTCAAAGACCACTATCAGAATAGCAAACAGTTTGGATCCTGATGAGACGCCACGTTCTGTGGCGTCTCATCTGGATCCAAACTGTTTGCAAAGGCCTTCAAAATCCGGTTCCAGCGCTCAAAGGGTTAAACGATCATTAGTATGGACTTTGATTCATCAAAAATTGGCTCTTCAAGAGTTATCTATCCCTTCTTAAGATCGCTTTAAACCTAGATGGCTGCATAACTGTTTTCCAGACAGGTCTTATTTGGCCCATAAAATAACAATTCTCATAAAATGAGCCACGTTCTGGGAAAACTGGGCTTAATGCATATTTGTGTCGTCCTAGATTAATCAGAAACGACATTTTCCGTCTTAACTGGATTTTCATTTACAAGAGACTTACTTTAAACAAAAAATTGCATAAAAGTGGAAAATGTCATCACTGATTAACCTGTGCAGACTGCACAGGCTAATCTGGGAATACACTTTACACACATGCATTAGCCCAGTTTTCGCAGAACGAACATCAAATTATCTCCTTTAAATAAGAAAATTACATAAAAGTGGAAAGTGTCATCCCTGATTTAGCCTGTGCGGATGCATTAAGCACAGTTATCCCAGAACAAGGCTCAAATATTCTCCCTGTTTCAGCCATGAAGCTGGACATTGATGCTGTGGAGATCAGTGAGAACATCTTCCGTTGGGAGATGAACGAGGATGCCATGGCCACTGACAAGCTCTCCGACGGAATCAGGAAGTTTGCCGCAGATGCCATAAAGCTGGAAGACATGTTGAGGGAGATGCTTTAAAGTTACTTTAAAGTTTTGGACCAGATTTCTCAAAAACAAATTGAATGTATCAGGAAAATTATTGCATAACCTTATTTAAAGTTACTTGGTAGTTTGGGATCGGATTTCTCAAAAACAACTTACATTTGTCACATCAGGAAAATTATCGTATAACCTTATTATTTCATAAAAATAGTTTTCCTTCTTAAAAATATTAACTTTTTAAATGAACAGATTGTTTGAGATTAGATATTTTTTGTCAGATAGCTATCACAAGGTATACATTTTTCTGATGTAAAGATTAGTATTTTAATAATTTTGATCGATGGAATAAAAGACTGACTTCTATCATTGTGCTTACTGTTAAGAACATTTTAGAAACTGGCCCTAGAGAATTGTGTTCTTTTAGTTCTGCTAGAACTTAAATATTAAATCCTTAAATCATCATATCAAAGTTTCGTATGTACATGGTTTTGTTAATCATTTATAAAAATGTGCTATCACTTTAATGAATTTTTATATTTAAATTGTTGTTACTCTCAAGTGTTTTTAATCATTCAAGAGTTTGTTAACCCTTTGAGCGCTGGAACCGGATTTTGAAGGCCTTTGCAAACAGTTTGGATCCAGATGAGACGCCACAGAACGTGGCGTCTCATCAGGATCCAAACTGTTTGCTATTCTGATAGTATTCTTTGAAAAAAAAATCGAAGAAAATGCTAATTTTAGAAATTTAGCAGACAACATTTTAGCAGACAACAAATTTCCCAGCATGCAAAGGGTTAAGTTTATTTGTGCATTCAAACGTTTAAAGCTTTGTCTCACAAAGTGACATGTATCGTATTTGATGTATGGGTAACTTTATTAAGATTTAATTAAAGTCTGTTATGTATAATTTTAAACTTTGTTTATTAATATATAATAATGATTGTCGCCATTGGAATATAAAATTTATAATTGTAAGATTCATTCAGTGAATTCACCACAGTTGTTGTTTTAAATAGAATATATTTTATATACGGACAAGTTGTGTTGTTGTTGTTTTTAAGCTGCAAATCGGCAAACGTTTATATACATTTTGTAGTTGGTATGAGGAAAATTCATTTAATGTGTACGGTTTCAATATCTGAGCGCCAAAGAGAAAGTGGCGTTTGGTCGCTGAGGCACAACTATGCATCTGCCGCGACTAAAGTTTGCGGACCAACAAATTAAAAGAAATAAAATATTATTGTTTTCAAAATCATTATAAAAAAATACAATGAAACTGAGGCATAATCAAGAGAATTTAGGCAGTTTTAGGCACTTTTAACATCTTTATGCAATCTATGAAATAGTATATAAATTTTATTGATGTTAATGTTTGATGGCACTAAGTTATTGACATATTTGAAAGTAAGAAGCGTTTCTGTTTAGTCTCTAATGGTCCCACATAATCCAAAGATGCCTTTGTCCATCTGGCCTCTTGTGTTCTAACCTTGGTGTGTTTTAAAAATGATTCCACCATAAACAAACATATATGGTAACAAATATTTTTTCTATTTGATATGTTAATGGACAAGCTTATTGGTCATCGTGTATTATTAAGCAGGTTTTCAGAAGGAAAAAACTGGTTATTAGATTGGCGAATGCGGGCGGGCTGGCTGGCGGGTGGGCGGAACAAGCTTGTCCGCTCTCTTATTCAAATAGTTTTCATCCGATCTTGAGGAAACTTGGTCAGTAGTTGTATCTAGACAATACCTAGGTCAAGTTCGAATATGGGTCATGCCGGCTTAAAAACAAGGTCCCTTAGTGCGATTTAAAAATTGAGCATGTTGTCCGCTCTCTAATTCAAATAGTTTTCATCCGATCTTAACCAAACTTGGTCTGAAGTTGTATCTAGACAATATCTAGGTCAAGTTAGAATATGGGTCATGCCGGGTTAAAAACTAGGTCACGGGGTCACTTAGTGTGTTTAAAACATTGAGCATGTTGTCCGCTCTCTAATTCAAATAGTTTTAATCCGATCTTTACGAAACTTGGTCAGAAATTGTATCAAGACAATATCTAGGTCAAGTTCCAATTTGGGTCATGCCGGGTCAGAAACTAGGTCACGGGGTCGAAAAACATATTGATTTTAAAACAAGGGGGGTAATTGTGATGAACAATCAGTAGCAATGCACATTTTGAGTTGCAGTTGTCTCCCTTTATCAGCCTTTTTTTTATTGAAAACCTAGTTTTGTGACATTTTTGTCCCTTGTTTACTGTTATATTGCGTAATTTCATGAAGGATATGCATGTACATTTATGTATGAAAACAAGCTATGTTTTGTTACAAGCTTTATATAACGTAACTCATTTAAACTATTTTGTGAATCAACATGATTATTTCAAAAACACACCAGAGATAGTTTTGGTAAACAGTTACATTTAAGGGAAGTGGGGGGGGGTCTACCCCCAAAAATACTACATGTGCGTATCCTGTGGCTACAACTCTAAAGTGGTGTAATGCCTACCTTGCATACAGGAGCTCCTGAGCTTGATCCCAATTCTTTTTAACAACATAATGAAATATTGTTTTTTATAAAATTTTCTCTGTAACCGGGTTTTCTACAAAACCAACAAAGACTGGATTGTAATCATGAGAAAATAAGTGTACAATAGGGTTGTCCAGCTGTCTTTTAAGTTTTTAAAACACCCACAAAAGAAGTTTTAAGGATGTATATTGATCAGAGTCACTCTGTCAGTTGGTTGGTTTGTCGGTCTGGCAAAACTAAGTTTGTGGACCGGACTTTTTCCTAATTTCTTATTTCTAATTCCTAGAGGCAACAAGTTTAAATCAGCTTTTTATCTGTCTGAAATTCGACTTGCTCCAATTGATACCGAGGTTTGCCTAAATGTGACGGAGATAGATCAATGTTCACTCTCTTACTAAAGGTCACTCGTCGAAATTGACCATATGCTTTTACGCACTTAAGAATTTTCACGTGGATTTTAAAATTGTTCACACAAACAACGTTAGCAAAAACATGACTCTCGTTTGAAAGAAGTCCTTAGATGAAAGTGTACTGCTAATAATGTCAAAGATGCTTTTGAAGCGAATGAATCAATAAAACTTTTATATTTTAAATGGTCTAGTAAAATACCGTATGGCATCCTTGTTGGATTTGGCATTCAGCATATATTTATCTAAGACTTTGTTTAACATTTTACTTATGTTAAATTAAAAGTAAATAGAATATATAATGAATAGCTCTACATATCAACAGTTCGTAAAGAGAGGCCACTACCCCGTGAATCTTACATTATTATTTTTTTTACTGTGCCTGTAAGCCATGTATAAAACGTCGTTCCATGGGTTGTTGCACATTCTTTATAAGTAGCACAGCTCCGTTTTGTCACCGCTACTGTTTTCTGATCAAAAAACGTTTAAAATTATGCGGTAACCCTCGTAAACCTTAACAACCACAGCGATATCGATTATTTTTCGAGCCTAAACAGCTTCAGGAACATTAATTATTTTTCAAATTCTAAACTCTTTGACGTTTTTTTGCATTATTTATATCTCGTCTAGAAAAGCTGTTATAAACTTGCAAGAACTGAATCATTCAAAACAGTCCCGGCTTTCCATGGCTGCCTCGTTTGCTGAACAGACGGCTAACTCTGCTAAGAATCTGTTAAGTGGTGGGGTAGACAAGTCACTAGCAGCAGCTCAACCATGTCACGTTGATGAAAAGAGCCTGGGTGATGATCAGGACCTGGCTGATAACAAAGTAGTGGCTGTTGACAAGAAGCTGGCTGACGAGAAGGGAGTGGCTGATGACAATGGAGTGACTGATACCAAGGGAATGGCTGATGACAAGGGTGTTGCTGATAACACTGGCATGGCTGATGACAAGCGAGTGGCTGATGAATCTGGAGTGGCTGATGACAAGGGAGTGGCTGATGACAAAAGCTGGCTGACGACAATGGATTGGCTGATCACAAGAAGCTGGCTGACGACAAGGGAGTGGCTGATGACAAGGGAGTGACTGATTCCAAGAGAGTGGCTGATGACAAGGGTGTTGCTGATAACACCGGCATGGCTGATTACAAGATGTGGCGGATGAATCTGGAGTGGCTGATGACAAGGGAGTGGCGGATGACAAGGGAGTGGCTGATGACAAGAAGCTGGATGACGACAAGGGAGTGGCTAATGAAAAGATAGTGTATTATGACACGGAAGTGGCTGGTGACTCTGGAGTGGCTGATGACAATGGAGTGGCTGATGAAAAGGGAGTGTATGATGACACGGGATTGGCTGATGACTCTGGAGTGGCTGATGACAAGAAGCTGGCTGATGACGAAAAACTGGCAGTCTACAAAGGAGTGGCTGATGACAAGAAGCTAGCAAACTACAATGGATTGGCTGATGACAAGGGAGTGGCTGATGACAAGGGAGTGGCTTTTGACAAAGGAGTGGCTGATGACAAGGAAGTGGCTGATGTTAAGGGAGTGGCTATTGCAAAGGGAGTGGCTGATGACAAGAAGCTGGCTGACGACAGGGTAGTGGCTGATGACACGGCTTGCTGATGACAAGGGAGTGGCTAATGACAAGGGAGTGGCTTATGACAAGGGAGTGGCTGATGACATGGGAGTGGCTGATGACAATGGAGTGGTTGATGACAAGGGAGTGGCTGATAACACGGGCAGGGCCGATGACAAGGGCATGGCCGATGACAAGGGCATGGCTGATGACAAGCGAGTGGCTGATGACACTGGATTGGTTAATGACACTAGAGATGCTGATGACAAGTGAGTGGCTGATGACAAGGGAGTAGCTCATGAAAAGATAATGGCTGGTGGCAATGTAGTTGTTTATGAAAAGGGCATGGCTGATGACAATGGAGTGGCTTATGACAAGGGCATTGCTGATGACACTGGAGTGGCAGATAACACTGGAGTGGCTGATGACAAGGGCATGGCTGATGACACTGGAGTGGCTGATGACAAGGGATCGGTTGATGACACTGGAGTGGCTGATGACAAGGGCATGGCTGATGACACTGGTGTGGCTGATGACAAGGGCATGGTTTATGACACTGGAGTGGCAGATGACACTGGAGTGGCTGGTGACAAGGGCATGTCTGATGACACTGGAGTGGCTGATGACAAGGGCCTGGCTGATGACAAGGGCATGGCTGATGATACTGGAGTGGCTGATGACAATGGCATGGTTGATGACACTGGAGTGGCTGATGACAAGGGCATGGTTGATGACACTGGAGTGGCTGATGACAAGGGCACGGTTGATGACACTGGAGTGGCTGATGACAAGAGCATGGTTGATGGCACTGGAGTGGCTGATACCAAGGGCATGGTTGATGACACTAGAGTAGCTGATGACAAGGGCATGGTTGATGACACTTGAGTAGCTGATGACAAGGGCATGGCTGATGACACTGGAGTGGCTGATGACAAGGGCATGGCTGATGACAAGGGAGTGGCTGATGACAATGGCATGGCTGATGACACTAAAGTGGCTGTTGACAATGGCCGAGCCGATGACAAGATTATGGCTGATGACACTCGAGTTGCTGATTAAACCGGCATGGCTGATGACAAGGGAGTGGCTGATGACAAGGAAGTGGCGGATGGCCCTAGAGTGGCTGAAGACAAAGTCCCCATTGATGGAAAAAGAACAGCTAATGGAACAAATCTGCAATCGGTCAATGATGACACCGTTTTTTAGCTTAAAGAAGAATAAGTCGCAAGGAAGAGGGCTTAAAACAAATTCGTGCAGCTTTAAGGAGGCTTTCCTGCATTCAGAAGAACAAAAACTAACTTAACTTAAAGTGAACTTATTTGTACTATTATTGTTATTATTATTTATTTTACAAATGATTGAAAAACATGTTCACAAAATTGACCACCGTTGTAATGATTGAGAATGAATTATCAATTATCATTGATTACAAATAAATATATTAATCAATATAAATATTATTGTGTGTTGATATCAACATCAATACATGTATCTGTTTGCATAATATAATATCATTAAAACATCTTTGAGTACGAATTGAGTTGCATAATTGCAATTTGATTAAAACCTTTCTTAAACTAAAATTGTTTCAGTTTTTTATTGAAAAGCTGACTTCTTTATATTGGTATTTATTATCTTTAAAAAAACATTTACCCCATTCTGTTCGTAAAGAAACATCTTTAAAACATATCCCCAAAAATAAATAGTTTCAACGAAAAAAACACAATGACACGTGTACATTTTAAGATTAAATTTGGGTTAGGAATGATGTTAGACTAGCCTTTAAACATATTTTAATCTCAATCCTTTGCATTGACCTACTTTCACGGGTTCTCAGCTATAGGAACATCTTTTTTTATTCAAGACAAAGGCGATGTTTGCATTCCGCCAGTCGGCTGGTAGTTTCACTTAGTCCAATGATTTCTAGAAATATATATTGAATGGCTGGGACTAGTTCAGCTGCATACTTCTCGAGTACAATGTTTAGGATATCGTCTGGGCCTCTGGCTTTGGAAAAGTTCAACCCAGAAAGTACTTTCTATACGCCTCCCTTAGCTATATCAAATGGGAGTATTGATCTTACCTAAATACTCAGGTTTGGTAAGGGCGTATATGTATCTTCTTTAGTGAAAACCGAGCTAAATGGGTCTACTTGTATCTGAGCTTAAATTGTGCTGTTGTTCACAAGTTGACCCATCTATTTAAGAGGTGTTATGTCTGTGTTGTCTTGGTGGCGTGATTAAACGTGTCTCTTTACTATACAGGCATTTTCCTCGTGCCTTGTTCAGTGCGTATTTATCAGTAACATCTCTTATCTTTACATAAATTACGTTACTCTATCAGTCAACGACCTTCGTTCCAGAGTAAACAACTACCTATAATGTCAATGGTGATACTGTCCGCTTTGCTGGTTGGAGTATTTGTATTTGCAGGTATCCTTTTTATATAAGAGGCGCATGCACGTTAATTGTTCATACATACTAAATTACTAGAGTTATACGGAAAGCCTCGACATAATTGTTTTGGACGAAATATCGGTCATTTTGCTCTTGTGTGAACCACCAGAACGCGACGTGTTTGAGTTCATGATCATACATTATTCTATATGTGTATTGTCCCCGGGAAACGTCTATGGATCAGTCAAACTTGTATGGAATCGAAGAAAAAACAACACATGGACTACGACATTAATTTAAAATGCCTTAAAATAACCAATACGATTAATTCAGTGTACATATGTTAATAGTACTCTAAAAATGCAAATTAAAACACTAGTTGTCCTTTAAAAGACATATGACTCAAATCGGCTATCATACTGATGTGAATTAATAAATTACCCCGAATAACGCCTATAATGAGTTTATGAGATACTTAATAAGTGACTATATAATCACTTGTAATAATAGCTCATACGATTGAACGTTGCAGGTGCGAGTGCCAAGTGCGACCCGGGATGGTTTGGAATAGGAGATACGTGCTATGTCGTCATACCTATGCCTAAAAACTTCATCGAGGCTATTGTGAGATATTTTTTATGAAAGTTATATGACACACTCCGATGATCGAGTACGAATAACGCGAGCTGAAACAATATTATTACGATGATTTGAAATTTGCCTATAGGCATACTTATCTAGAGCAAAAATGCCTTTTCATATATTATATAATTTATAAACATATATGTATAGCATATGTAAGGTTTTTGTGCCCAAGGCCCTTATGCTGGTACCAGAAAACGGACTCCGGAGTTTCTCTATATTTTAAACCAATCAAATTAATTTCCGGCACACAAGAGTAACTAACAGTTCTTCTGATCAATGTTTCCCGCGGCAGGCGCTGTGCAAGACAGACGGGTTCCAGGGGGAGATGGTACAGCTGGAGACCCTGCCCGAGAAAATGCAGCTCGTGGCGCACATGAAGAACACGTACGAGCGTGAGTAGAGCGCGGTGCTTAGAGCCAGTGAAGATCGCGAAACTGGTGTATGTGCCGAGATTTTCTATAGCAGATATAACATATTCACACTCAACTATTTCATTATTGGAGTATCATTTGCCGTCGACCTTATATTATGTACATGTATATTTATTCTATCGCATACTATAAAGAATTTAACACGTGTGAAAAATATATGTACGCAAATTTAAACCGTGTAATGTAATGTTCGTCAATTAATCTCAAAGGGCCATTTTGGCCTTTCTTAAACCTAATCTCTTAAACAAATATGTATGCTTCGAATAACAAAATCCAAAGCTAATAGAATACAAACAGCGTGATCAATTGTGTTGTCATTGTGATTTTTGTACATTATTTCAGTCGAATTAATTTATTTCCGTAGTCAAGCCGGACCGGCAATGCCTACATGTAGCTACGCCACTGTTTCAGTGATATTCACGGATCAGAAATTCTGGGTGGGCGCCAAGGGCGGTCAGTCTGTGTTCCTGTGGAACTCCGGGCTTCCAGTTACCTACCCTGATTTCGTGGACGGCACGGGTCAGGGAGTCGGTTGCCTCGCCTTCGGGACGACGACGCTGGACAAGTACGCCGTGGTGCCGTGTACAGACTCGAACCTCGTCATATGCGAGAAGAGGTGGTCATAACTGTAGTTTGACTTATTGTATATGAAGTTGTACAATTTGAAATATATCAGTTAGATAAATCCTGAGCTCTTTCCCCGTGATGGTATGTACTTAACTACCGGTATAATAAAACAATATCTCAATGCATACCATAAAAGAATCGGTTTGTTATCGGTGTTCACATGATAACGCAAGCATTGTCTATGGGAAGGGAATAGAAACAAAAAAAAACTTATATCAGGACCTTTGTAATTAAGCTGACTGATTGTCAATCACGCAATGAGTGTAGTCATTCTTTGATGTGCCTTTCCAATAAATCATTAGCATGTAAAAAAAAATATAAAATAAAAAAAATGAGAAAACAAAATGTAATACAACAAAATGTGTTAAATATATCCTGAAGTTTAATATATCATCATTTGATTGCAGTGGAAATTCCACAAGCAGTGCCACAGCCACAACGACGCCCTCCGGATGATCACCGTTCGGACTCGATTGAATGAACCTTATATGACAAATGTATGACAATAAAACTGGAAACACGTGAACCGGTATATAAAATTGATACATGATTTCTCAGGCGCGGAAGAACTATAAACCTTGAACCAGTAACAACAATTTCAAGAAAGAAAAAAATCATGCACGCAAAGATAATATTTTTCAGACTAGTGTGAGTTTGTGTCTTAAAATACAATAGACCATCGTTAACAGCGATACAAAAATATAACATATGGGGTATTGCAAAAGAACGTACGTCGCTACTTCGTGAGTCTCCAGAAGATTTTCATAAAAACAAATATCGTATTAGTAAGTTCCGAGTTAAGTTTGAACGATGCAATTTAAACGACTTCTCAGTATTTAATGAATGGCTTTCAGTTAAACTAATTTACGCTTAAAAATGGTGGTTTTGTAAGTATAGCTCTTCACCATAATTAGTTTAAAGCTATCACATCTTAAAGCGGCGAGTTGACACGTCGATGTAACCTAAGCTCTATATGAAGATTTACCATTATGATATTTTTTATCACCTGCGAACACGTGTCCGTAGCTAATAGCCCATGCAATTACCGGTAGCCCAATTACCGTCGTGAAGCACGGATGTACGCCGGTTGTCCTCGCGGTGCCCGCTTAAAAGGTAATTTGCCAAACGATGTCGAACACACTTAATGGCTTTCTGTTATTTTGAGAATCTTACGATCGATAAAAAGACGCACATTCGCCGTAAATATAATCACCGCACGTTCTCAACAACAATCTCGACTCAAGGTCGATCGACGTATAAGGGCGCCGCATGGCCGACAC
Source organism: Dreissena rostriformis (assembly GCA_007657795.1). Taxonomy (NCBI): domain Eukaryota; kingdom Metazoa; phylum Mollusca; class Bivalvia; order Myida; family Dreissenidae; genus Dreissena; species Dreissena rostriformis. Next base: position 30,680 of record VMBQ01005417.1, on the reverse strand, counting down.
TTTCGGAAACGACCTTTTTTTTAATTATCTTTCTTTTATTATTTTTTTCAAATGAAAAAAATGTTCCTCTTGGAAATATAAAATATGCTGGACATATCAAACTTTGTGTGGTCGAGTAGTATGGGAATGGCCAGAACACACTCAACACAGTATTTGAAACGGTCCTATCTTTGTAAATGAAGATAAATGAACATGACCCCGGGGAACGTGATCTTGTGCATGGTCATATCGATGGATGAATTGTGAGCGTTAACTTGTATGACTTTGTATATTTAAAATTATAATATGAGCTTAAACGATCTGATATGGACAGGCTATCAATTATTATATATTATATGTTTCTTGATCGTTGTTTTTGATATATGTATAGTTTTTAGTAGTGTGTAGCCCATGACAAATAATCATGTGACGTTTCATTACTGTACGGCTTGATATTTGAGAAGCATAAGTTATGAAAATGTAAATAAAGTCAATAAATTGTCCATTATATTCTCAAAAATGGAGTTTTGTTTGACAAACAAAGCTGTTATACAGCTAGTGTTCTTCTTGTTCTGTTTGTGTAGCCTCCTAGTCACATGTGAGGTAATTTGAACGTATTTTTACGATGTATTTATGTTTGATTGCCAGGTGGCAAGATAAAACTAAAAGTTGGCTTAGAAGTTACAGTTACACTTACAGTCAAGTTTAACGTGGTTTAGTTTTGACTTCAGTTTAGGTGTACCTCTTTCTAAGATCTTAATGTAACGATAGCAAACTTATGCGGGATTGGTGATTAGATGTGTTAGCTCAGTCCCGAGAGCACTCGCCCTGACAGGGGTTCGAGTCAGTAGTGCGTTCCGTTACAGCGAACTTTCGCGAACGTTGGCTATTGAACGCTCGGTTCACTGCGAACTGAAGCGAACTGTCTCGGGAGGTAGTTCGCTATAGTTCGTTAGCGAAACCAAGATGGCGGACAAGTAAGTTGTTGTTGTTCTTCAGTGCAATTTCAATATTTTTAAATTTGTTTTGTAGTACATAAAATGAATTGAATTATAAACATATAATAATAATAAATGTGTTGTGTTGGTTAAGTTATTTCTGTGTTATTAGCGATTTCCTCATCAAAATCGCAATCGATTCTCTGGGAGCCGCCATCTTGAAAGGTTTGCGCCGAACTTATCGTTCAATAAGACCGAATTGGAAACGAACGATTATTGGCGAACGTTCGCTGTTACTGAACGCACATCAGGACTGGCTACACACTTTTCACCACCCGGGGACAATGGCGCCCAATGTGGGAAAATGGCGCTTTTAGTTCTCCATAGAACCTGTCCGTAGATGTGTTATGTTCAGTTGTACACCTGTTCCCTGTGACTCAAATTCAATGGAAAATTCCAACTTGGCAGGGGAGAATGTCATGGTATCAAACTTCAGGGGGATGGTGGTTAGCTCAGTGAGGCTAGCACTCGCTCTGATAGCGAGGTATGTTTAAAACAACATTTTTGCCTTTTTTGCTCGACTATATATATATATATAGTGGAGCTATCCTACTCGCCCCGGCGTCGGAGTGAGCGTTAGCATGAGCGTTGGAATGTTAAAGTTTGCGTTACACCTAAAATATTTCCTATGTCCCTTGACATATTGCTTTTATATTTTGCATACTTCTTTACCAACATGACCCCAATCTATAATCAAGAGCAGACAACTTTAACAAAGATTTATCAATAATATGCATATTTTATGTGGAAAAAGGGGCCATAATTCTTAGAAAATGCTTGTTACAGTTGTCTGGTCTTTTTTATAGATTGGGGTCATGTTGGTGAAGAAGTATGCAAAATATGAAAGCAATATGTC
>VMBQ01005417.1:13096-28478 GCA_007657795.1 Dreissena rostriformis | reverse complement strand
CCCATTAAAAACATTTACTTGGCCGCTTAATTTAAGCTTACACAACACAAAAACAAAAATGAAAATATAACAATATTACATTTTTTTTACAGACTCAGAAAGACAAGACCAGTTTTGAAGATGCAAGATGTAAATGTGTGTGCCAAAAGTTCAAGAAGGATGAAAACAGTACAGTCAGTGAACGAACTGTGTTTATCAGTGCAAATGCAGATCCAAATAACTGGTAAGATGGACCCACCAGGGTGTACAAATTATATTTTTAGGTGCTCGTCCTAGTGTGATGTAAATGTAGGGTTTGTTTAATAAACAATTAATGTTGATAGTGTTTTGTTTGGTTTAATATGACAATACTTGTGTGTATTATATTATCATGTAGGAATGTGTTTAGAAATCATACTTCAAAAACTGTGCGGTAACTAGAATTTGATTTAACAGTATTATTATTAATTAGACAGGCTTCAGGAGAACGAAATTGAAATATGAAGTCATCTATTATGGAGAATTTGCTGAATACTTCACAATTCTTAAAATTGTGTTGGGTATGTCATAATAAAACTGTATATAAACAAAAAAAAATCAATTCATTTTCACTTGAATAAATAAGTTACGTTTTTGTTTTGAAAGCATATTAAATTCTTCACGTACTTTAAAGTCACTAATAGTTTTTTTACAATTGCAGTAACTGCCTATTTGTGGTTGGCTTTAACATACACCCCAAAATGTGCAACCTGTGTCAGTGTAAATATGAGAACAGAAACACAACTACTATCAAGGTAAAGTATTTAAGAATTTTCATGTGTTTAGAAATTGTGAATATTAAAATATAAATCTGTTTGCTTAAAATGATTTCTTTTTTTAGCCATGTTAATTAAGCATAATTGCATAAGACTAGTTTTACATTAGATCTATGAAAGCATTTCTATTGTTGGTCATTTGGGTCATTGGGCTTGAATTTTGAAGGACAATTCTGGAACAATTTTTCTGTTTCAAAACAAAAGCAATTATCTTAAAAATATAACTTTGTAAAATAATAATGCCCAGCTGAAAGGAAGATATCAGTATGACATTTTAGTTTTATGTGCACAATTTCTTACACACACAATGATTAGAATTAGCAAATTTGAATAGGGCTTGCTCCAATTTTCATTTTTGTAATGGGCTGTCCTGTTACATTTTTCTGCTGTCAATCAATAATTTAAATTTGATTGGCTTGGCAGAATAGTTGTAGTGCGGATCTCCCCAATTTTGGAAAAACTCATCAAATCTGTAGGTACAAACAACACTGACTCATTTTGTGTACAAATTGTATGTTCCATCGGATTATTTGACATGAAATATGATTTTGTAATTAATTTGAATGGGTCAGCTTTGTGTGTAGCCCAAGATTGCTATGGTTTTCCAAAATCTTGCAAATTCCATAAATTAATAGATCTATTTTAATACCGCCACATGCCTTAATATGTTGCATTTATGTTCTTGAATATCATTTTAAATAACTTGTGTGTACATTTAAAAACAGTAAACGAAAAAAAAGTTATGCAGACCTATCTACCCTATATATGTTTTGGAGATGTTTTTGGAAAGAAGAAACAGGTTATTTTCAGCCTAAGTGCTTCTATATTGCCAGGTGGTTAGTTTAAACCTTTTTATTTTTGCTTGATTGCATCGAAAGCCTTAGGCTTATTGAAACACTCTTGAGTCCTTTTCCTGGGTAGAACCAGTACTTGGTGTCTTTTGGGGAGATCTAAAGAATGCTCCCACTTTGGTCCCGGTCGCTAGGCGGACACCATATCCACTATGCCACAGCGACCTTCCATTGTTTCCATTGGCAGGTGGTTGTGATCATCATCATCTGCGTGATCTCGCTGCTGCTGATCTACATGCTGTTCCTGCTGTGCCTGGACCCGCTGATCACCCACCGCCCGGCCGCCTACAAGCAGCACATGGATGAGGTGGTTAATTTGGTAACACTGCTTATAGGCCCGGGCGCCTAACACTTCTAACTCCCTCCACCTACATGGCTGTCAGCAGTCTCACACTCTTAAAGTGATTTGTATAAAACAATATTTAATTTGATTTATAAAAAAAATAGCCTCACTCTGTGAAAAGCTGGTTTAATGCCTGTGCGTAAAGTGTTATCCCAGATTAGGCTTTTCAGTACGCACAGGCTAATCAGGGACGACACTTTCCGCTTTTATTGTATTTTTAGTTTACAGGAAGACTGTTTTTGACGAAAATCCAGCTTAGGCGGAAAGTGTTGTCCCTGATTAGCCTGTGCAAACTGCACAGGTTTATCTGGGACAATACTTTACGCACATGAATTAAACCCCCTTTTTAACAGAGCGAGGCTCATTTATCTTCAACATGGTCTATTTAAGTTTTATTAAAATGAATAATTTCAGGGTTTTACCGTGCTGATTCAGCAGGAATTTTACCCTTTTTTTTAAAGACAAAAAAACTTCTTTTCAAAATACACTGCGGGTTACTTTTGATTGGTACTTTATGGCCAGTTTTCACTGGTTATGTTCTTTTTTAAGACAAGGTTTAAGAATGAGAATGTTGGCAGTCATAGAACGTGGTCCAATACAGACAGAAACTGTATACACCCAAGGGATTTTATATGTAATCATGATAATCATACATATACCTTATTTAAATTTTCTTATATGCCGTAAATACCCAGTGATTTTTTTCTTTGAATTTCAAAAAAAAATATTGTCTTGACCAAAAAATGTGGCGGTTCAATGATTCATGCCATAATTTTTCAGGTCAGTTTCCTTTACAATTGGCAGAACATCTGACCTTTAGCATCACGATCAAAAACTGATATGTCACTGCAAAAGATGCATTTAAAAATATATAAGGGTGTCTGTCTGTAATGTGCCAGTGTATGTTGTCATGTTCTATATCATTATATGCAACAGTGTAATGATTTATTTGCATGTTTGTCTACTACTTAATTAGTGTTGAAGCTCACAACATCACAAAATCAGAACACAATTAAACAAATTATAGTAAGATGTTGCTATGTTGCAAATGTTCAGTCTCTCTGAATGTTTAAACACATTGGCATTTTCAATTTAAGGTAATTGGATAGGCCATATGGTTCATATGTGTCGTGTTCTGAGAAAACTGGGCATAATGCTTGTGCATAAATTGTCATCCCAGATTAGCCTGTGCAGTCCGCACAGGCTAATCAGGGACAACAATTTCCGCTTTTATGACCTTTTTTGTTTAAATGAAGTCTCTTCTTAGCAAAAATCCAATTTAGTCGGAAAGTGTCGTCCCTGATTAGCCTGTGCGGACTGCACAGGCTAATCTCTGGGACGACACTTTACGCACAAGCATTTTGCCCAGTTTTCTCAGAACACGAAACATATGTGAATACTCTGCTCCTGGAAAATGAAAATGTAGCATGGGTGGATTTTCTGTTACTTAGTCTGTTACTTTAATTGTGTATGCATCACGGAAACAAGTGTAGCCTTGGATTTGAGAATGACTAATCACTGACAGTGGAGTGTAACCAAATGCTTCGTTTGCCTGTATCGATTTTGGGTGAATTCTATATTTGTATACAGAAGTTTAATTACCGTCATTATCATAAGTCTTGTGTCAGCATTATAGTTTTCACAGAGCCTTTTGCATGTCTGTATGCATGGTTAAGAAATGTAGTTTCAATGTACCTTCCTGACAATATGCATGTATATGCTGCATGTGTTATTGTGATTGGATTTCAACTTCAAATTGATTTTCTATTAGTGATCTTGAAACAAGAGTACCTTAAATGAAACAATAAAAACAGCAGTTTCACACTAAATGCTAAATATTATTAACTGCTGATTCTAAAATTATAATAACATGACTTAGTTTCACAAATGAAAGCTTGGTGTATATGCGTTAATTTAGATCAGTGAAATATTTTAATGAAATGAGTAAAGGAAATAGACCAGTCATTATGCTTACCGCTTTCAACATCACGGGTTATTTAAAAAAAAACACTTTAGATAGTAGAAATTAAGAAATTCCTATTGACAACAGCAGGCTAGTTCAAATTCACTTGTATACTTATACTATGTCACTTTGTAACAAATACTAGATGAGTGGGCCAGCTCGCTCAGTTGGTAGAGCGGTGGACTACGAATCAGAGGATTGTGGGTTACATCCCTGGCCCTGACACATAATTATTTTGTGTGGGGATCGGTCATGAAATCCTTTCTATGGCCGTTATCCCCCCTACTTTGGATTCAAGTACGGCAGTTGTCTGTTACTGGCATAAGCATGTGCGCTTAGTACTGGTACACCAGCTAACCCAGAAAAGTTTGAGTTGGTAAACTGGCTGCTGTGATATGACTGAAATACTGTGAAAAAAAAGCGAAAAAAAACACAACCAAATTACCAACTAAACAAAGACTATCTGATGAAAAACGATAAATGTTAAGACGCCTTATTCATGATATATAAACATCATCTTTGTTGTGTGTGTGTCACTGGCCATCAGTGTTGTCATTACGCGTCATGCCATATATAACTCTGTCATAACGTACCCGTAACCTCCATGACAGGATGACCAGTCCGTATCCCAGGTGCCCCAGTTTGAGGACGCGCCAGGGACGAGGGCGCGGCTCAGTAAACAGAAGTCGGTCATCAAGTACGTGTCCGACACACAGGAGAAGTGGAAATCCACAGTGCAAGAGCAGAGGAGGAACATCTACGACAAGCATACCATGCTCAACTGAGATCTGTTCTGCATTTAAGTTTGCAGGGCTTTTTTTCACATCTTTGTGAAGTGGCCTTGGTCCCCTCATTTTGTGAAAAAAATGAGTTGCAAACTTTTCAAAGTTATGAAAAATGAGTCGTGAAATGTTCAAAATTGTTTTTAAAAAATGACTCGCATTTCGTTAAATTGTAAAAATAGAGTCGCAAACTTCTCAAATTTGTGAAAAATGGCCATTCTCTTAGAAGGCAAAAAAGCCCTGTTTTGTGTTGTTACGCATAGGTCATTGTTTGTAATATTTAATAAATTTTTAATACTTTTATTCTCTTTCTAGACTATGGAAATAATTTTCGATCTTTAATCCAATCATGATTGAACTAATTGTATCACAAACTCAAAGATTAACTCATTTACTTCTTAAGTATGTGCAATACATTGAAATTATTTATTTAAATTATGTATTTGAATAATTTTTTTAATGATATGATGTGATCTTTCAGCAAAACATAGTGATTGAAGTCATTATAAATATTGTGTAGCTTAAACGTTCTTGTAATCTAGAAGACTGTATGTTGTAAAGGTATACCATGTTATTTTCTAAAAGAAATTCTTTGTACTGCATATTTATGTTTAAACATGTATCTAAACAGCCCTTTAAATATATTATTACCGGTATGCATGCATCCCCTTTCATAAGAGTGGTTGTGTGTTGCTTTACACCTGATGGTGGGTTGGTTGGAAGGTCGTTCTGTGTGTGTGAAGACCATTCCATTTCATTTACACATAAATGCTTTGATCAGCTATCTTGTAGGTTTTGTATTCTAGATACTTGGGAAGACAGAAAACACCTGGTTTTGAGTCCATCAAAGTTACGTGAGCTAATAACATAAAATTCCTTTCTGCAGGATAGTTTACTCTGGACCTGCGATCTTCCGAATTGATATGTTGATAAAGTACTCTTGACCTAAGATATAGAACTCTTGACCGAAGATACAGTACTCTTGATCTAAGATACAGTACTCTTTACCTAAGATATAGTAATAATGACCTAAGATCATCCAAATTGGTTTGCTGATAGAGTCCTCTTGACCTAAGTCCTTATATATACATATCGCACTCTTGACCTAAGATCATCCAAATTGGTATGTTGATAGAGTACCCTTGACCTAAGATAGTACTCTTGACCTAAGATCATCCATATTAGTATGTTTATATAGTACTCTTGACCTAACATATAGTACTCTTGACCTAAGATCATCCACATTTGTATTTTGATAGAGTACTCTTGACCTTAGATCATCATCCAAATTAGTATGGTTAGCTGATAGAGTACTCTTGAACTAAGATCATCATCCAAATTAGTATGGTTAGCTGATAGAGTACTCTTGAACTAAGATCATCATCCAAATTAGTATGGTTAGCTGATAGAGTACTCTTGAACTAAGATCATCATCCAAATTAGTATTGTTAGCTGATAGAGTACTCTTGAACTAAGATCATCATCCAAATTGGTATGCCTTTGGAGTCAATTATCAAGGTTACAGGGGCTTTTAACATGAACATTGTTTTATTCCATATACCATTTTGGTTCTGTAAGGTATTAGGGGAAAGCTTTGCCATAATATACTCCCAGTTAGTATTTGTGTTACTAGGGAGAAAAGGAAGAAGCCTAGCCATTTTTAGGGAAAGATGTTTTGAGGTCACATGGTTTGTAACATTAAAAACTTGTCAACACAATATTTAGAGCTCACTTATACTTGGATCATTTAATAAGTATGTTTGTTACGGAATTAGGACCCCTTTCAATTTAAAAGCATGAGATCAAAGGTTGTAGGACCATGCAATATTTAAAAAAAAAATGCAGATATTAACAACTTTGCTGAAATTTTGGTGGGTGCGTGAGGCATACAGGTTTTACAAACATCACTTGTTTCATCGGATTTCTGGTCATGCGCATTTGAAGTTTGCAATTGTTCAATAGTTTATAATAATGCATCACTTAAACGCGTTGTATTGTAAGAGTGGAAAGTGTCCTTGTCTTGATAAGTTTGCAAAAAAACAACACAAACATTCCTTTATGTCGTTATATGTGTGTATACAATGTGTTTCATGTTGTTTGTGAGCTTGACTATTTGATTATTAATAAAATTGTGTTTGGTTGAAATAACACATGTTTGCCCTTCCTTCTGTATGATTATCTATGATGCTCGTTTTCAATATTTCATGGCAAGTTAGGACGCAAATACTGTTACAGATCAAAGGTGTAAGAAATAGGCAAATAAAATAATTCTTTCTGGAACAAACACATTTTTGTGCAGTATATTGTGCAATTTTTATACTTCTGTATTACAAAATATTTAATCAATTTATTAGTGTTACCAAACTGTAATTTGATAATATATTTGTTGGAATGTTTCTCAAACATTCATGCTATGTCTGAAATAAAAGCGATCAGAATAAATGTGCGTCTGCCAATCAAAAAAATGTCAAAAGGCTCTCAGGCGAAATTTATATTGACTGGTCCTTAGATATGGAAAAAGTTACATTCTAGAGCTTCATTGACCTAAATAAAAGCGTAAGCTTATAAAATGTATCTTTAAAGAATCCCCGACAGTGTATCGTCCTAATAAAATTCATTTTCTTCGGTAGAAACTAGTAGTTTAAAGTTGCAACAAAAGATGCCATTAGGAAATTGTGTAGTTAACTTTCTACCTAAGTTTCATCAGATTGTGTTAAAACTGCAAAAAATTCAAGCATGTGTGTCAGTAAACCCTCTGTTTGGAAGATGTCCTCGTTGTCGAACTGTGTGATAGAGTTGTACTGTTTTGTTGTTAGCATTTTAAGAACATGTAACGATATAGATCTGTTTTAATAAAATTTTATTTACAAAATCATGTTGTATTTGATTTAAAGAAAAACGTTTCAAAAGGCGTTACAAATATATCGTTTCTTATACATACAGGGATTGGCTTGTCAGTTCATTCTTCTGTGCTTCCGTCCGTCCGTTAGTCCAACAAAAATGATGTGTTTCGTTTAACATGATAAATGCTTTCTAGAACGCTTTGATACTTGCATAGATGTTATCTAGAACACACCAACATCACCTTACCTCATTTTCAACTCACATTGACTTACTTATAAGGAAGGTTCAAATTCGTGTTTAATACAAAAAGACGCGTTTCGACTAACCATTCCGTTTCGCTACAAAGCTTTAGTTTAAAAATATTTATTACTTTTGGCAAACACAGTGTACATCAAATCATGCACAATACAATCAGTATAAGAAAAGTATTGAAACGAAAGAAATAAATCTTATGTAGTTTATCTCCTTGCAGTTATAGTTACGCAATAAATGGATGCATTTAAAGACTAGTTAACATTGGATATGCCAGAAATAAGAACTATACACGATACATCTGAAAAGTGTAGAAGAAGAAATGTGAGGATGAAGGACTCTTCATCCAAGTACTTGTACATGAGGCAGCAGCAATTCGTGACCGAGTCAGTATCGGATTGTAATTAAAAACGCCTGGATTCGTTAATATATTGTTGGACACGTATACATATTTTGGAATTTTCCTTTTCGTCGAGATGCGAGCATCCAATGAGAAGTGTATCGAGTTGCACATCGCTTGTTATACCGGATATGTTGTTAATTATTTGTGTCGTGTTCTGTGAAAACTGGGCAAAATGCTTGTGCGTAAATTGTCATTCCAGATTAGCCTGTGCAGTCTGCACAGGCTAATCAGGGACGACAATTTCCGCTTTTATGGACTTTTTTGTTTAAATGATGTCTCTTCTTGGGGAAAATCCAGTTTAGGCGGAAAGTGTCGTCCCGGATTAGCCTGTGCGGACTGCACGGGCTAATCTGGGATGACACTTTACGCACAAGCATTTTGCCCAGTTTTCTCAGAACACGCCACAATTCAGTGCGAGTTTGATTATATTTCGGACATATGAAAAAAGTGGTTGTTAGTTTCAACACAGAAAAAATCACCTTACCTCATTTTCAACTTACATTGACCTCATGTTTACCTTCACATTGACCTGCTTTTAAGAAAGGTTCAAATTCTTGGTTTACCCAAAAAGACGCGTTTCGACTTACAATACCGTTTCGCTACAAAGCTTTCATACTCGCATGGATGTTATCTATGAACACACTCAACACACTCTCCTTACCTCATGTTCAACTTAAATTGACCCCATTTGACCTCATTTTGAATTTCACGGTGACCTGCTTTTAAGGAAGGTTCAAATGCTTGGTTAACACAAAAAAAGCGTTTCGTCTAACAATACTGTTTTGCTACAAAGCTTTAATAATTGCATGGCTGTTATTTATGAGCACACTCAACACACCAACATCTCCTCACCTCATTTTCAAATAACACTGACTAATTTTGGACTTTGACTTATTCAGAAGGTCCTGATCTTAGTTTACCCAAAATGACGCGTTTCGCATTACAACAAAACCGCACAATCCAAAGCTTTGATGTACCGGTATATAATTGCATTGATGTTATGGATGAGTGATCTCGACACACCCACATCATCTTACCACATTATTTTTTTTCTAACATTGACCCTACTTTTGGACTAATAATATTTCATTAGAACCGAATTCTTGGTTTACCCAAAATGACGCGTTACCTCTAACATCAATATCGGATGCTTAAAAAGGTTTTATACATAGTTTAATTAGTTTTAACCTCCTGCACGGTGGACTTGGAAGTCGGATTTTTTTAGTTGTGATAAACATAACTGTCTTCGTCCTACGTCCGGCGACAGTTATGAAACGAAAAGGTCTTTTCAATGGAGCAAGTGCGGGAGTGAATCACACCGGCATGATTTTAAGACTTATCTTACAGTGTAGAGCATTAAACTTGAACTATTTGAGGACAAAAAAGAATTTCCAGTTCATACGAGTAAAAATTTCTAATGAAACATACCAATTAAAGCGTTATTTCCACTTTTTCCAAAACCAAAAAAAGGATCAGAGTGATTTCGCCTAGATCGTCCGCCATCTTGAAACAAAACGTTGGAATTTCCGGTTTGACCTTATTTGCATAAGTTTTTGGCAGCCAATCAGAAAATAGGCCAGAAACCCATATATGGAAATCGTAGTATTTTTCAATAAAGCCAACATGGCGGCCTACGTAAATGCGTAGTAGGATTACCTTATATGGCATAGCTCCTCCTACATTTCTTTTTCAAATCTCGCGAGATCACGCGGTAACTGTCATGGCCGAAATTTGACCGAGTTTTTATTGGGAAATCTAATTTTCGATAAAAGTATGTTTTATCTCGTTAACTGTTTATTTTTTTCGTCTGGGAATGAATACAAATTGTTTTCTTGGGTGACCCTTACTCTAATTGCCGGAGAAAATGTTATTTTATAGATTTTGATTTTGCTCCATTGCTTATATCCTCTCGACTTGTAACTCGAAACGTAGTGTTAACGGAGTCCAGAGTTACATTATTGCAACTAGATTTTTTGCCCAATCATCATGCAACTTGCAAAGGAGATAATTGATATTCTTTTGAGTCACGCCCTGTTAAAAGGGAGTTTAATACATGTGCATACCGTAAAGTGTCGCCCCATATTAGCCTGTGCAGTCCGCACAGGCTAATCAGGGACGACACTTTCCGCTAAAAATAGATTTTTGCTAAGAAGAGACTTTCTTCAAACGAAATATATAATACAAGCGGAAAGTGCCAGCCTGTGCGGACTGCGACGGCTAATTTGGGACGACACTTTACGCACATGCATTAAACCCCCTTTTCACAGAGCGAGGGTCATATCTATTTCGACAATGGCTCCAGTTCGTTAAAAACATTACTGGCACGGGTGGGCCAGCTTTTCTTGTGTTTCTTTATTAAAACACTGTGAACAAGCAAAAAAAAACACGCTCTAACTCAATCAGCACGAAACTTTCTCAGAATATTTGTTCTTATGACAATACAGTCATAGGAATAGTTTAAAAATTGTCCGACACACATCTTGACTTCCCTAATGTAATGCAGTTTTCCTGGTGTGGTATGATGAAAAATAGTAAGTGCACCAGGCATTATGTTCATGATTTCGAATCGGTCGACCGACCTGAAACCTTCGTCATTGTCTCATTTTCAAACTTTAGTAGATCATTTGTTCCAATAGTGTCACTCAGTCCCGGATTACCCATTATGCGGAATAGGCAACTGCCTATGCGCCCCGCAACTTTTAGGAGCCCCATGAGACCACGACGATTTTTTTTTTGCTTACTTAGCCTAATCTAATGTTTTGACAAAGCCAATTATTTTATATCAATGTTATGTTCCAATTACAGGCGTTAAATTTTCTTACCAAGTGACGATCATTTATTATTTTCAAAACCGTATTGTTTTGCTGGTTATATCGACTGGGCACTGGCGTTCTAGCAGGGACAAGGCCGACTAGAGGCCTAGGTCGTGGGCCCCAAAAGTTTCACTGCCTATTGGCCTCCACGTTGTTAATACGGCACTGGTGTCACTATCCACATAAACCATGCGTCATAAGGGTTAAACTAATCGTGATCAGAAGTCATTTTTTTTACACAAAAATCATTAGATCAGATCAATAACGTTTCATTGGGTCTCTTGTGAGCGCCCCTGGGCCGTTAACCCTCTTTTTTTTGTAGCACATACATGGCATCAATATTATAATGGTCCTTCTTCTCGATTCCGTTCTTATCCGTATCGAAATAAAAACTGAATAAATGAACTGTCTGTGCATTCATTTATTCAACGAAAAAAGCGACGATTATAGCTCGACAAATTTGACCTGGCACTCGTTAACTTAATTAGTATAAATAATATCATTGTATTGTTTCCTGTATTTGCGTTTGATTTTTTCATGCACATTTTGCACGAAATAAATGGGACCAAAATATTGAACTTAGTGAGGTACGATTCAATCGATTTAAATCTGTACCGGAAACTAATTTAAACTTCATAACGGCACTTAAATATATTAATTCATGCATACTTGTCAGTGCCAGATTAATTCTGACCAGCTATAACTTTATAAACAACATACAAATTATGCAAAATTAAGTCACTACAACTGTGGAACTTTAAACGATAAACAGAACTACATTTGACTATTTAATTACACGTTTTGACAACTGAACATAATCATACAGAGGGGGTAATCACTTGATAGGCAACCGTTTATTTTAAAGAAAATTCGTAGCGAGTAAAGTCGAGATATAAAGCGAATTTTAACGAAAAATACCTGTTTCGGCACGGACNATGTTCGATAGCGGGAATGTTTAACTTCTAACCACGCTCGATAGTATTAAATCTTCAGTAATATATGTAATGCAGAAGCACGGTTGTAAGTACTAGAATACCTGATCTTGCTACGCATCATGCCAGAATGACCACATTTGATCAACGAGAGCACACTGAGCATATCAACGGCGATGTGGAGTTGTAATTCGTAACACCTTGGACACCAAGGTGCAGCAAAACCGGCGCTCCTATGATGGTACTATTAACATTTGTGCTTATCCGGTGACTCTGGCTCGCATCTAGACACACGCTCTCTGATGTCCCGGTTTCACCGTAAATGGACACCATGTACCCGAAGTATTCCCGCCTCCACTCGCCGTAGCACTCGCTACTTCCGGGAATCACAATGACGGAATACACGAAGGTTAGCTCGCACACAACGCATGGCATATTAGCCGGTGCGTCCTCAGGTTCTTGTCTTACCGACGACGGGAGGTACGCGGGTGGCTGGAGGTGGATACGAATGGACGTCGGGGTTTGTGGTTCGGCTTCGGCGTCAGGAGCGGACGGTACTTGCAGTAGACAAAGAACGGGACCTTGGCCGCCCTTCGACCCATCAAAGTTGTTACTGGGGCCGACTATTATTCCTAGAAAAGGAATCAAACTCATGGTCATGCATGCACGTATCTTTAAGTTTGGAGCGTCGTGAGAAAACCGGGCAAAATGCTTGTGCGTAAATTGTCATACCAGATTAGCCTGTGCAGTCCGAACAGGCTAATCAGGGACGAAAATTTCCACTTTTATGGTATTTATTGTTTAAATGATGTCCCTGCTTAGCGAAAATCCAGTTTAGGCGGAAAGTGTCGTCCCTGATTAGCCTGTGCGGACTGCACAGGCTAATCTGGGATGACACTTTACGCACATGCATTTTGCCCGGTTTTCTCAGAACACGCCACATATGTGTTTTGCTTTGTCTCTGTTTAAATCCTGTCCAAGATCAGCGAATTTGTATGCGGTGAGTTATTTCCTCATAGGAAGCCTTACATATGAAACACTGACCAGACGTCGGATTGAAAGTGATGAAGTCTTTTGCAGATAGGTTTCTCTTAATACAATATACCGATGTATGCTAGAATAAATCCTACGGAAACCTACCTGTTTCGCATGCGCGTCCACGTCTGTGTATGACAACGTCGGTTTTCTCTTTGTTTTTGGATGTATCTGGCTGGGCGACACTGCCCTTCCTGAGCGACCCCCTACGGCGTCATTTGAGAACACCGACACGTCGTCCGTTGCCGCATCCGTGTCGAACAAGTCGGCGTCGTCACTGGCCTTGTTAAACTCGTCGTCGTCGTACCACTTGTCGGCGTGCTTCAACTTCACGTCAGTTTCTTCCGTCGGCGGGGTGGGATCCGGATAGCCATCAACCTCGTAGACCACATCGCCCTGGAGATAATAGTAAATGTGTAGCTACGAATTTCAGAGACGTGCGTTTCGATTTATAATGAAGAAATGAATCATACTATTGTCCATTGATATCATGATTGTGTATGTTTCCATAAAAAAATGAAGATTTATTGTGCGACGTGTAATATATACCATTAATCAATCAATGTTTCGGCGGTTATCGGAAATAAAAAAAATCCCCAAAATTTGTATAACAAATCCAAAAAAAAAATATGCAATATTATAACCTCGTCTTTTCCCTTGTCTATTTTTATTTCGACCTTATCCCTTGGTAGCGGTGGAAGCTTGACTGGTTCGACCACCTGTGGCTTTGATGAACCGCAACCCATTATTAATGTTCTGGTTGAGATTAAGTATAATTTGATGGGCTGAAATGTAAATATCTGTTATAGTAAGTTCAAGTCAGTGCCGCGATGTGAAAACAGCTTGAGTTATCCAAAATATATATCAAAGAGTAGTTTGTCTAATCATATAAATAATAGCAATAATAATGATGATGATGATGATAGTTTTTCATTTAATTTTCGAAATTTACATTTACGAGATCATGTTAATATAAACACAAAAATAATACAATTCACAGTGTCACCTACTGAAACACACACATGCTTTAAATAAACATACGTCGAAATCTATTTGCAAATTATTGCTATCCGGATTGCCGTAGATCAATTTTGTGCAATCCGGATTGCCGTAGATTGATTTTGTGGATGTTATCTCAGACATCTATCAAAATAGATTAAAACATGCCTTTAAATCCTTCGGCTCACCCGATAAATTCCACCGCCTTGCCAGATAACCATTCTCCATCCACGTCACCAACCTAATATTCTCTATCTATTCTCAATGTTCACCTTTGTTGCATTCGCTATTTAACTATTAGCGTTATGAGAAGCAACTATTGTCAAAATAATGAAATTGTCAGTTTAAAAAACATTATAACAATGAACCTTTTTTCATCAATGTAAAGCGATAAATTGTTAAAGTATTGTTTGTAAGTACGCATTTACACGAAGGGTTATGGTTAGATCGGAGTGCGGGGTTTTGTCTTGCCTAGCGAAAACTGTCGATTTCTTCCGATGTGACAGTTTGTTATTCTAAAACGAGGCCATTTTTTATGGCCAACGTTTGCAGATAATATTGAGCTACAATTATATATATAGTTTTATAAATTTTAAACGATAATGACTTTGTAATTTGCACTTTTGTTGAATTTGTGACATTCTGCCTATTTGGCATGTGCAACCCCTTTTCTATATATTATATATCATATATGATATTTTTCTATAGTTGTTTTTATGCAATCCCAACACTGTGCCGGGTCCCTATGATTCTGACAACTAATCGCACAGTATTGGATGATTGTTAATGTTCATGTCCATGTTGCAGGACCTACAATATGATCCAAACAGCATTGATGACTTCATGACAGAAGCAGATGAGATTGGACGCATGGAGCTACTTCAACTAGATGAGGAGAACAGAAAAATGTATGCTTCATTTTAAAGCCCCATCAATACTCAAAATCAAGAAAATTTTGTAAAGTATTTCGTAAAATAAAGTTTCCCAATAAATAATCAATGTACCTTATAGCAATAGCTTTAAGCTTATGTTTTCGTGCGCCAACAATTTGTTTGTGTAGACTGTAGAGGTCACAGTTTTCATCCAATCTTTATGAAATTTGGTCAGAATGTTTATCTCGATGAAATCTGGGTTGGGATTGTATTTGGGTCATCTGGGGTCAAAAACTAGGTCACCAGGTCAAATAATAGAAAACCTTGTGTAGACAATAGATGTCACAGTTTTCATCCAATCTTTATGAAATTTGGTCAGAATGTTTATCTTGATGAAATCTGGATTGGGATTGTATTTGGGTCATCTGGGGTCAGAAACTAGGTCACTAGGTCAAATCATAGAAAAACCTTGTGTGGACAATAGTCGTATAACTTCGTA
>VMBQ01005417.1:1109-13020 GCA_007657795.1 Dreissena rostriformis | reverse complement strand
ATTGTCGCACTGTCGTCATCGTATTATCGCACTATCGCATTGTCGCCATCGTACTATCGCACTGTCGCCATCGTATTGTCGCACTGTCGTCATCGTACTATCGCATTGTCGCCATCGTACTATCGCGTTGTCGCATTGTCGCCATCGTGTTGTCGCACTGTCGTCATCGTACTATCGCACTGTCGCCATCGTATTGTCACACTGTCGTCATCGTACTATCGCATTGTCGCATTCGCCCTCTGGATTGTAATGTGTAACCACGATGGCCCTAACGGTATTCCGTTACCCCGCTTATCGTCTGCTCGAAGTGACAGTCACGGCGGCAATTCGTTGTAGGTGCTTGCATGCGAATATATATATTATTTTTATTCTTTCTTACATGGCATATCCAGCATGCATTGTCTGACATGATAAACGCGCCGTATGAGTGAATTGTGCGTGAATTTTGACTGCGTTCTAGCAAAATGAGGGTGGCTGATTGCTGCTATATCGTACTGACGTATTGGCATGTGTGAACTTCGCCAACATGAAAGCAAGTAAGAGCGAAAAACATAAGCGACGAAATGACACATGATGGTACTTGTCGTTGCTGCGTGTGCAATTTTCAAACCTTCTACCACGCCAGGGGCGGTATTCTAAACATATCTAAGATATTTTATATAGAATTTTCTCATTCTTATTTTCTTTCATTTAAATAATTTTTTTCTTAAGAATGTCTAACCTTTTTTTAGTAAAACCGACAATTCTTATAAAATTCTAAGAATACTTTCACGTTTCTAAAGACAAAAACTAAGAAAATATCATAGTTATAGTAAAACATTAGTTAAAATATTAATTCTTAGCGAAAATTGTGTATAAGAAAGTTTCAGAATACCGTCTCAGAACGATATGGCGAGATAGGGCAATATACAAATAGCTGCATACGTGGAAAATGCGGGCGATTGGGCGTCATTCCGGGTATCGTGGACTCGGGCAATCTGTTCCTCAGGAGGCTTTCACTGCGGTTACCCATGTCACTAAGCACTCTCGACTCCACATCCGCTTGCAGTCTGAAATAGACGGTTGCTGAAGCCGTTAGGAAAGTCAGGATATTCCATCGATCGGTACATTCGTATTCAATTAAATATTAATCAATGTACTAGTATCTAATAAGCCGTGGCGTAGTGGATATGGTGTCCGCCTCGCGATCGGGAGGTCACGGATTCGATCACCACAGTGAGAGCGGTCTTTAGATCTCCCCAAAAGACCTCATGTACGGATTCTAGTCCCAGGAAACAGAGTTGAGAGCGTTTCAAATAAGCCTAAGGCGTTCGGTGCAATCGAGCTAAAATAAATAGGTTTAAACTAAAAATTTATTTAAAGCCTTTAAGAGCAAAATAAAGTATTTAAAATACATTGTGCTGCGTTACATGGTAGTATCGGTTCATGAAAAATGGCCTAGTAAGTTTCATGTAAAATGCACACCAGTCTTATGTGCTTGAAACGCAATTAGTCGTGCGTACATTTTTATTTAAACCTATTAATTTTAGTTCGATTGCATCGAAAGCGCAAGGCTTGTTGAAATCCTCTCGAATCCGTTTCCTGGACAGAGCAAATACTTTGTGTCTTTGGAGAACGCTTCTAAAGAACGCTCCAACTGTGGGGATCGAACCAGCTTGGCGGAAACCATATCTATAACGCCACGGCGTTCATTTATCAACTCCCTTAAAATTAAAAATACTTATTCTGAATCAACAGCGACCCAATTTCTAACCTGCTTAACTGGAGTTCTGTTAAAGAAGCGTTGGCTTTTAATAAGGACACGACAATACCCGTCGCTATGGACACGCCAATGCAGACGACGATGCATAACGCTGCTATCCTGTACACCTTTGTGGATTTCGCGTAATCCTTCAACTTTTCCGTGCCGTCGTCGTTGACTGGCTTGGCATCAAACAGGTCCACCATTGCTAAATATACGTATAAATTAAGAACTTTTAGTTCAAGTTTACTTTATCACAACAAACCAAAATTAATTATAAATAATTTATTGTGAATACAATTACATATTAATGCAGAGAGTTCGATTCGCAAAGTAATCAAATATTTTATTTAACCATATTTCATGGGCACCATTCATATTCTATAACTACCTTTAAACAATACCCGGTAATTGCGTTGTGGTATGATGTCAAGACAATGACGTTATACTATAAATGTTCAAGCAGTCCTTTCATACTCGAATGAAATGAGTCGCGTTCTGAGAAAACTGGGCATAATGCTTGTGCGTAAATTGTCATTCCAGATTAGCCTGTTCAGTCCCCACAGGCTAATCAGGGACGACACTTTCCGCTTTTATGGAATTTTTTGTTTAAATGATGTCTCTTCTTAGCGAAAATTCAGTTAAGGCGGAAAGTGTCGTCCCGGATTAGCCCGTGCGAACTGCACAGGCTAATCTGGGATGACAATTGACCACTCGCCAGCTGTCAATCAAACTCACGGACAATCAATCAGATTTATTGTATTGCGGCCGCATGGTCCGACAAACAAAGAGTGTCGGAGTAATTGAATAAGCGTTTTATGTAAACAAAACTAGAGGGCGGAGCGATCGCTTATTTGGCGACTGGTCAATTTACGCACAAGCATTTTGCCCAGTTTTCTCAGAACACGACACAAATATGAACTCAACAGTTTATACGAATACGAATACATACCGGTACAAGTACAAGTAAATAAACGTACCGTTCTGGACGCGATTTTGTTTTCTTACGGCGCCCGAAGGCAGGCCCAGCGACTCCGATCCGTATTCCAACATCGTGATTTAGTCCGTCGCAAAGCTTGTTTTATTCACTTAATAAAAACTAATATAAGAGAGCAAGAACTGATTTTTAATTACTCGTCAGTTTTTGTTTTACAAAATTTTGAAGTACATTTATTTTGATCCCTGTTCTTATAGCCTCGAGAAAATCACGTATAACATACTCAGTTTGTACTGAATAAAAACCGGTTTATGAACAGACAATGATGACATTCAATTTATCTGTCAATTACTGGATATGTATAACACCTGCGACTGTTATTGTGAGACATAAAACGAGTCGTTGGATCCAAAGGTTCGTTTTACAATAACCATAACAACGTCATGCAGTTTTACACCCAGAAGAACATTGATTTTCCTTTCTCGGTGAACAAAGGTAAAGTGAAGACTGATGATAAGAAAAAAAAACAAAAAAACACACAATAGCAAAATAAAAACTAGAAGAGTAGAACGTACGGTCGGTAGTCATAGAGAACGAACAAGCTTGGTAGATTGAACTATAATTACTGTCATGTTATCTATACAAAACGAACAAATCACTGATGTATTTTTTAAAACAAACATATTTAGTGTATTCGACAAAATACTTCAAGTTTTATTAAATAATGATTTGTATAATGTTAAATGATTATACGATTCTATCATGGCTATGGCTGTAGTAAACATTCAGATACTGTACAACTAATACATAATTATAATAAACAAAGATTCGTGTCATCGCGAGTTCCCGTCGATTCTCGCGGCGACCGAGATTTCAGTCAAGTGAGAAAGTGACGAGCGTCATCTTATTGCGGTAATCTTATCTACGCATTTGCAGGCATGTTGTGCAACAGGCATACCTACGGTGGCATAGACGTGACAATAACTCCTCGATTTTTCTATCTCGAAGGAACGACTTACCTACTCGTGGGAACGAGTTTGCTATGTCGTGGGAACGACTTACTAAGTCGAGGGAACGTGATAGAAAAAAAGGAGTGCGCAACTAAAAATCATTTGAATTTTACATTTAAACTATATATATTCTACAGATCATCGTCGACAATAAGTGAAGATGACTTTTGTAGTAAACCAAGAACAGATATATAAAGTTAGAAATTGAAACAGAATAAGATGATACCACGTTTACTGAGAGTGATCACGAGACAAACATTTGCTTCTTTTGTTTAGCGTCACCAAAATTCGGACTGATTCCATATAATACTCTATATTGTTACCAAAAACAAGTTAATTATATACGCGATTTTTCTTTTAATTTGTCATCGAGGCCCTTTGTTGATGATCTAGTACATTAAAGAATAACCTAATAGTATAATAGATGCACAGTACATTTTACAGTGTCTAGATTTGCTTCAAGTCATACACGGCGTTTGTGAAAAAAAACCTGTCTTAATTGAGATCTATATTTTCAAATTGGATGGAATTTGATTTTAACGCGTAAAAGATAGAAGTTATATTAGTTATGCTTTACAACTTAACATATTGTACATCGTGTTATTAAGCAAAACATACCACTTTATTAAAGAATCCACAATCAACAAAATTATTGACATATTAATATAACACGCATTGTATTCTATGTTTTGTCTTCCAGATATAAACTGTTACAGTTATATGATATCATATACATGGCATCGCGGTGGCTTCTTCTTGACGATTTTGAAATGATTGCAATTATAAATCGTGTTTATTTATCGACGAAAGCCATAAGCGTAAAAAATAATTAGAAATGACAAACACAACACGAACCATGGAAGAGAATAGGTTCTCCAAAAGCAGGTCATTACTGAAGTTATATTTTCTTACATTTCAGAAATGCAATAGTACACCATACAGGTAGGCATGTTAAAGCATAGTTACAGAGTGGTGAACGGTGATAATCAAACCTGACACATCAATAAGCAAGAGTTTTAATCATCAGTATTATGACCGTTTTCTTGATACAGTTGGCATATTTTAATATAATATTGTATGTAGATTAGACAAAACAATATTGTTTAAAATACCGACATGACTTCGTCTAGAATGGTAGCTGTTTTTTCGTCGATACACTGAACGGATACATAATGACTTTCCGATTCAAGAATTGTCTTTCTCTCTTCTGTATTCATCGTACACTACGTTGTTTACAGATCATATTCCTCACGTCTTCCCTAAAGTTCTTTCCTGACAATACATATGTTAAGCAGTTTATAGCGTGCTTTGACGATTGAAGTAACAATGTACAATATAGTATTAAAAAGTTAAATTCCATGTGCCCGACGACATAGATTGTAAACGGGAACTGTGTAATGATATACGCCACGTTGACTGCCAGAAGATTCCTTGTAACAGAATGAATTCGACCTTTGTTTTTGCCAATGGAGGTACGAATTTTTACTCCGATAATTGTGCTAGATATACTTATCGCAGCAAACGGTGTACAAATCTTAAACAAATAAATGGCATCTAAGAATTTACCAGCATTCCTGTTTTCGACTAGGTTGAAATGAAGAGTCATGAAGTACCCAAGAACAATGATGACACTAGCCATAACGATTTCGGTAATCATTACTTTCTTCGTAGTGACGAAAGTCTTTACTTGTAACGGAATCACCACACTCGCTAGTCGTTCCATTGATATGAGTACCAAAGTCCCTGTGCTAAGATTCTCGCACATCTCGGTGAAAAGGACTCACAACTTATCAACCCACCATTCATTGCGATTTATTAATTAATTAACAAAATGACTGCATGCTACTAGTACGTCGGACATTGACAGAAATCTAAAAAGGAAATACGTTGTTGAGAGTCCATTTTTTTCGTTTGGACAGAATATGCATATATGAGACCATTTCCAATAAAGGATGCCCATGAAATCAGTGAAACCAATCCAATCCAAGCCAATTCAAAATTCATGTAAGGATGGTAGTTAACAGGATATTGATTCTGTTTGTCTGATTACCAGTGACGTTATCGATTGTATCTTTGTGCAAAGATCAGGTTTTTCACACTTCACGCACAAACATAACGCTCGAGTGTTATTCAAACTAGTACAATACAGAAGATATTTGTGAATGTTTCAAATCACCGTGAACAAATATGAACCGAATGTTTCTTAAATCACGACTAAACGCGATGAGCACTGTTTTGTGAATGACCGATTCAACGTTGATACACAATCCGACGACATTTCTATGGTATCATTATTATACAAATGCGTCTGACTGACTGATCGTTTGTTTTAGAAAAATGTTATTGGACAGAGAATAATTGACATAAAATTATCAATGTATCTGAAGTTTTGATCAAATTAAAATGAAGCATATGTTTCATATGGCAATTTCCATATCTATTAATGTGTTGAAAATTGAAAGAATGAAAGATGGAAATTTTATATCACGAATCTCGTTGTCAAAGACCAAAGAAATGAACTAATTTGACAAACATCCATCATCCATTTTTTGTGGATCATTTCAGGTGGTAGTGTTTATAGGCAATCATTAACGGTATATTACTGTTTGAATAGTCCATAACATAATTGTGCCAAATAGTGCTATAAGTAAAATTCATTTGAACTGCTATGTTTTCAAATATCTTGCTTAATAAGTTCTTCCCGAAGTCTTCTGCAGTTCCTGAAATGCATTTTTTTTAAATACCTCGTTGTCTAACACGCTTATATTCGTTATCACTCCATAAGTTGTAAGTGAAACAGAAATCTAGGTGTCAGCTTTGGGTACGATCAGCCAAGTGTTCCGTTAAGCAGGTATGCCTTACACACAAAAGCACCATGGACGCTAACACGGTACGGGTCTGCTAACTCATTTGGAAAATTGCTTAACTACAAATCCGAGGATCGCGTCAAAAGATTCCTGAACCGTCTGAACTGATAACTTATGTGGTAATTTTCCAGAACTTATTCCTGCGCCCATTTAAGCTAAGTTTTAATGACCATGTTCAGGGTCGGGTCGTGAAATTTTTCAAACGTTTAGACATAGTGCTCAGTGCTGATGGACAGGAATGACAGATCTGTTCATAATTAATGCATTTGGCGAACGTTTTTGGTGGTGATAGTGGTCGAATGAGCACAAATGTAATATACTTATATCCAGCAGTATTCGATTTGTTGGTAAAATTGTGTTCATACATCGAATGCATTTTTCTTATAGTCAGCCATCACTTTTATTTGTTGTGAAAGTACCGTTTACAAATTTATTTATGATAACCTTCCTGGATAGTTGCTGGATTAACTTCTGTTTAGTCATTAGTTTAACAGACAATAGTTATGCTTAGTTGAACAAAATACATAGTGGTATACATTATTTTATTTAAAATTTATTTAATGTAGTTTTATATTATTTGGATATTTTTGCAATGAAGATAATTCTACATGGGATAAAAAATAACATAATTTTAATATTTACAAGAAAACAGTCAACAACAATAAACAAAGTATTTCCGATTTATTTTTATCATATTTTCTATTCTGTGTCCTGAATGTGGTAATCATAGAGAGATAAAAACGAACAACCTCAAGACAATCAATGAAAAACTCTTTTACAGTCGATTTATGGGTATGAAGCTTAACCCTTTGCATGCTGGGAAATTTGTCGTCTGCTAAAATGTTGTCTGCTGAATTTTTAAAATAAGCATTTTCTTCGATTTTTTTCAAAGAATACTATCAGAATAGCAAACAGTTTGGATCCTGATGAGACGCCACGTTCTGTGGCGTCTCATCTGGATCCAAACTGTTTGCAAAAACCTTCAAAATCCGGTTCCAGCACTCAAAGGGTTAAGCCAGTAATCGATGTTTGGAAATATATAACGGCATCCGTCATGCTCACTGTCTTGTAATGTTAAAATGGAATGTTGTCAATGACAAAAATTGGTTCCCAAAAATTCTTAATAATTCCTTAAAATAATAAAACTGTGTATACATTTTGACCATGCCAATGTCTTCACTATAATTTCAGCAAAACACCTAGCTCATAAGTATGAATTACATCGATCATATGGACTAATACTACCGTTTCCACAGGTTTTGTGCATTAATGATGGACGGTGTGGTTTCCCATTGCTTATCAACGTTTTTGTTTTTGATTACGAATATAACATTTTCTCAATGAATGTGTTAGTTATTCCGTTGAATATAGTTCTGGTGAAAAATGTTCATTTAAGGTACAGCATTTTGAAAATTAAAGAACATACATACCTCAATTGAGGCAATATTTTTGGGCGAAGCTGTTTCACCTTAATTGACCTGTTACATAACACCAGCAGACCCAAATGAATACACTTCATTTATTCCATTGGCTGATTTGAACATTATCCACCAGAACATTGTCATCACCACCGCTTCTTTGTAGTGTAGGATGCATCGCTGTTCGGTTAAGGGAGATGCGGACTAATCTCTGCAAGTTCATATTCAACATAGACACACATTGTGGTCAAATTAAAATGACGTATTGCCGGTAAATTCCATCCCCAAGACTTTCAGGGTCATTGCTGGGTCAGTAAATAGTCAGGGGAAGACGGAATGTTCTATCAATAAACAACTAATGTTGATAACACAGCATTGCTTTCAAGATATCAAATAACACTTATTTTAGGGAAAAAACTAAATGAAAACCTATCTTTAAATGCAATTTGTCTTGTATTGCGAGACAAAACTACCGAAATAGGATAGTGTCCATGATAGAAGAGAAATCGTTTAATTTTCTAACCACATATGTGTGACGTATGCAAGCCAGAATAGGTTAACGATATTTGCCAGTTTGCTATAAATAACACAGTGTGATTTTTCTATCGGAAAGTATCGTTGTTTAATGTTCCATTTACAATACGCAATGAGACCCGCGTCATGCGAAACGGGTCTTATGCAATTTGCTGCCAGCGTAGCTCAAGCCCAGCCTGCGCATCTGCGCAGTCTTGCCGGGATATGCATACTGAATAGGCTACTCTGGAGATATCACGAAATATTGCGTGTTTTTTATTCCGGAAATCGTAGCCCCTGATCAGACTGTGCAAGTGCGCAGACTGGGCTTCAGATACGCTGGCCGCATATGCCGTTAGACCAATGCTCGCATGACGAGGATGTACATGTTATTTAAATGTGTGGAAAGAAAACTGCGTCTTAATCAAATATCAACATACCATATGTTTCGATGACGAAGAAATAAATTCATAATAAACCATGTGAGGACACATATGGCAATACTAAAACTTTTATTTTTAATTTATATCGAAGATTTCCGTTGAATCGTAGTTAGTTTCACAAGTAAGGATCAGAATAGTTTTTAGCCTACATCTTCGTTATCTTATGGTGACTGGATTTCTTTGGTACTAACAGTTTAAATACACTTTTCACATAAAAAAGATCTAGTGATATTTGGTACACCAAATACCTTAATTCATATATAACACTGGTTAGAACATTAACTGAGCATCATTATCCCACAGTTGATCTAGTCTGTTTTTTAAATAGCAACACGTACAAAATATATTATTTTATAAAAAGCAGCCTTTATAACACAGCGAGTATTTATCTACACGTGACACATAAACAATAACTAAAGGCAATAGCGCTCAATACGCATCCGCTGTATACGTTGATTCGCCGCCGGCCTTATTCGGATCCAGTATAAACATTATTTCCTGAAAAAATATGTATCACAAAGCTGTCAATTATATCGCCCGCCACAATGTCACATTTATAAAAAATATATTTTATATAATGTAAATGTTGACAACAACCGTTGAAACTATTACTTAAAGCCCCTTTGAACTCTTTCAAATCGATTTATTTAAATATTGATTTTCGTACATCTTCACCCACGACATATTTTGGTTGCGATCAGTAAAGCTTGGCGAAGTCCTGGCAATTCTGCTTTCAGGAAAGCATCATCATGTACAAAAACATTGTTTTCTCCTTATCAACATGAAGAGATGCTATCAATAAAAGCCGACATATAAAAAAAATGCTAGCGCATATTAAGCTGATTTTTTCACAATGTACTAAAACACGGGATTCATATTTAGAAAGTTTCTTAGGGAATTTCCAAATTGTATTTTTTTCTGCGATGTATTTCATATTATATTGTCCTCAGTGAAGCCATTATATGACTAACTGTTATAAAAATAAATTACATAATATCGCCAACTAATGCTATAAGTAAGGATATCAAATACCTATCTTACTTAATAAGTTGTGCCCGCAGTTTTCCGCATTTCATGAAATACAGTTTTAGTTTTGTTTACATCCTTCGTTACGTAAATCTTTTAGATGAGTCCTGTTAACTTATAGGTTTATCACAATTTTGTCAATTTCATCTCGCTTATTAATTTACAATTCAAACTATAACACGTTTATATTCGTTATCACTCCATAAGTTTTAAGTGAAACTTAAATCTTGATGTCTTTTTTTGGGTACGATCGGTCAAGTGTTTTGTTAATCAAGTGTGCCTTACACACAAAAGCACCATGGACGCTAACAAGGTACGGGTCGGCTAGCTCCTTTGGAAAATTGCTTAACTACAAATCCGAGGATAGTGTGGTAAGATTCCTGAACCGTCCACATAACTGATGTGGTGATTTGTCCTGAACTAATTATTACGGCCATTTAAGCTAAGTTTTAATGATCATGTTCAGGGTCGGGTCATGCAATTTTTCAAACGTTTAGACATAGTGCTCAGTGCTGATGGACAGAAATGACAGATCCATTCATAATGAATGCATTTGACGAACGTTTTGGTGTTTATAGTGGTCGAATGAGCACACATTTAATATACTTATATCCATGCAGTAGTATTCGATTTGTTGGTAAAATTGTGTTCATATATCGACTGCAGTCTTCTTATGGTCATCCATCACTTCATACCGTCAAACCAATATATTAATGATAACCTTCCTGGAAAGTTGCTGGAATAAACTTCTGTTTAGTCATTAGTTTAACAGACACGAGTTATGCTTAGTTGAACAAAATACATATTGGTTTACATTATTTTATGTATGTTTTATATTATTAAGGTATTTTTGCAATGAAAATAATTGTACATGGGATAAAAATAACATATATTTTTTATATTAACGTGAAAAAAGTAAACAACAATAAACAAAGAATTTCTAATTAATTTTTCTAATATTTTCTATTCTGTGGCATGAATGTGGTAATGAAAATAACAGCTTATCGACAATCAATGAAAAAATCTTTTACAGTCCATTTATGCAAAGATCTATCAATATACATATGTAGATCTGTAGAAAAACAACGCCAAGTTCGTAGAAGGGTTAACTGTTAAAGTAGGGGACTCGACAATTAAACCATCACAATTCGTTCGAAATCTCGGTGCTTGGTTTGATTCAAGAATGAACATGGAACACCATATTAATGCTATAAGTAGATCATGTTTCGGTCAGATTAGGCAAATAGGTCACATCAGGCAATATCTTACACCAAATGCCACAAAATCCTTGGTCAATTCACTTGTCACATCTCGGTTAGACTATTGCAATGCACTGCTGTATGGAACACAAACATCAGCTATCAAGAAACTACAAAATGTTCAAAACACTGCGGCGCGTGTTATCACAAGAACATCCCGCTATAGTCATATAACACCGATCCTAAAAGAATTACACTGGCTCCCAGTAGAAAAAAGAATCCACTTCAAAATACTCACCAATGCTTTCAAAGCCTTAAATGGACAATCGCCTGTTTATCTTAAAAACCTACTTGAAGTCTACGAACCAAAGCGAAACTTAAGATCAAAGAACGAAGCGACTTCATTAGTGATTCCAACGAAGATTAAATCCGTATCATACGGGGAGCGAAGTTTCATGTACGCTGCCCCCAAACTCTGGAACTCACTTCCATCAAACGTTCGTGGTTCTCTAACACTGAATTCCTTCAAAAAGGCACTGAAAACTCACCTCTTCCTCCAATCTTATGCAACATAAGCAGTGGTTTATTCAATTGCATTATATAAAATCTCAATCATCATGCACTTGAATTAACCCTTTTAAAGGAAGCATATTTATTCCTTTGGGGGTAAAAATAATAATAATAATAATAATAATAATAATAATAATAATAATAATAATAATAATAATAATAATAATAATAATAATAATAATAATAA
>VMBQ01005416.1:21084-64216 GCA_007657795.1 Dreissena rostriformis | reverse complement strand
AATGTATATATATATATCAACTAATACATAGTGCCAGTTACGCGGTCTTGGTAGTTTTCAGACTATACTTACGCGGTCAATATAAAAAACGAGGTCTGTATACAGCCTCGCGTTCTATGCATCAAATTCCACAATAAGGTCTTAAATCGAAAATCACAATCATGTATCATATATATATAAATTGTATGTGAAAGTTGAAGCCCATAACTCTGTAAGGCCTATAGTGAGACGAAACGGCAGTAGATCCTGTAT
The DNA here is from genome assembly GCA_007657795.1 of Dreissena rostriformis. Classification (NCBI taxonomy): domain Eukaryota; kingdom Metazoa; phylum Mollusca; class Bivalvia; order Myida; family Dreissenidae; genus Dreissena; species Dreissena rostriformis. The sequence continues at coordinate 63,964 of VMBQ01005416.1, read as the reverse complement.
CGACATCTAAAATCCACGGTGATCATATACATGTACGCCGAGTTTCACAGTAATCCATTAATTGAAAGCAAGAGATGTGGATTGTGTTTTTGCAAAAACTAATTAGTTAGTGACTAAACTTTAAGACTGTTCAGAAATGTCTATGTTCTAATAACTTTGACTTTGGAGTGAGTGACCAAAGTTGTGTCGTATAAAACTACAAATTCTACAATCCATGATGATTATACCTTCCAAGTGTATAAATATAGTTTCAATGTGTCTCACGTTTGGATCTGCTTTTAAACAGTGAAGTTTGATTTATATATTTATATGTATCTCCTCATGTTAAGACATATTGTTCTTGGAAGAGTTGTCCGTCTGTGTCTCTGCCCGCCTCTTAAGCCCTAAACCCTTCACGTGTCAGAATACTTCAACACAGCAAAACGATATGCAGAATTAGTCTGAGAATCACGGTCACACTTGAAACCATATACTTTGAATCTGTTATGCAAACTTATTGTCTTAAAAAGTAAAAAGCTTTGCTTTGTCACATGTGTCTGAGAAGTGTTTAATTATAGGAATCCTGTGATTTCACTTCATATATTAATACATGTAAATACCATGAGCGGAGGTTGAACACAAATTCTCAAACAAGATAATCTGATAATAAAATTTTCCCGGATACGTCTCAAATAACGATAAATATGAATAATTTGAAACAAATCAAACATTCTATTATTGAAGTTATGTTTTCTTTCCTCAAGTCATCGAAACACATGTCCTCCTCGGCTTGGTTTCCAATTTCACTCACTTAGAGGTGTGAGCTGCAAGTAAAATGAGTAAGCAGCCTTCCGGCGGATTTGTTACTGCAAATTGAACATTTTTAACAATCGTCTGCGAAGATGACGATATAGAGCTAAGGCCTCATCTGTTGTATTTGGGTAGGAAAGTGAGTCTTCTGTCATTACACCGATTAATATATCATACAGATCTGGGTCACAGCAAACTGGCGTACGAAATGGCACTTGTGTCCGGGCAACATTTATGTCATCCTGGTGAACATCACATATGATGTTACGGCTACCATACAGTTCCGGATAATTGAACATTCTGTTAGGCTGGCCTTTTGGTGCATTCGAGTTCCGTGACTGTCTGATAGAGTTGTCGTTCCACATTGACACTGCCAAATCCAGCTCTGTCTATAAAAAAATAGTTGATAAGAGTTGATAATTCTTAGTGTAAACCTATTTATTTTATGTCGATTGCATAGAAAGCCGCAGGCTTATTGAGACACTATCGAGTCCGTTTCCTGGGATGAACCAGTACTTGGTATCAATGGAGGAGATAATGAGAACGCTTCCCAAGTGGGGATCGAACCAACTAACTCCCGATCGCTAGGACACGACATCCACTTCACCACCGCGACCTTGCTAATTCTTGCTTCAAAATAAGACATGTGAATGTCTGTTCTAAAAAATGACTTCTAAATTATTGCCAAAAACGGGTCTACAATATTATCTAACAAGCAAATTGAGCAAGAGTTTGATATGAATAACACCAGACATTTATTCTCAGCGGCGTGTTACTTCGCATTTAGATGATGTTGTAAAATCTTTAGTAAAAGACCTAAGTAAATATCTACCTGTATCAATGCAATAAAACAGAACCTTACAATGTTCTTGTCTATGTCACTGGCAGAGAACTCGCCGTGTTCCTGAAGATTCTTGAAAATATCCATCCAGTGTTGGATATTCTGCCGTCGCAAATAACTCCACCAACCTTCGATTCTTTGGTTTTGTGTACTTGCACCTTCAAGGTATGAGTGCCATGGTCACCATGTCTCTGGAACCAGTTTTGCATGTCCTTTTTCAAAATATTTTCTGTACCAAAATCGCCTCTTATCATGTACGCAGTTCCACCAATTCTCTCCTCGGCCTTCAGAAAGTAACCTCCTATCACTTTGGGGTCGTTGTTTGTTGTATAAACGTTTAACCACGCCATCTTTCTGCTGAATCCACAGATGCAGCCGTGTATACAAAGTCCATAAGGCTTCAATTTGTCATAGACGTCAATATGCCAAATGAAGTTTGGCCCAGCAGCGAATTATGACCGTCTGCAAATCTGTGCACAGTTCTTAGTCTGACACCTGAACATATAAGTCGTGTTCTGAGAAATCTGGACAAAATGCATGTTCGTAAAGTGTCGTCCCAGATTAGCCTGTGCTGTTCGCACAGGCTAATCCGGGACGACACATTCCGCCTAAACTGGATTTTCGCTTAGAAGAGACATCATTTAAACGAAAAATTCCATAAAAGCGGAAATTGTCGTCCCTGATTGGCCTGTGCGGACTGCACAGGCCAATCTGGGATGACAATTTACGCACAAGCATTTGCCCACTTTTCTCAGAACGCGACACATATATAAAGTTATTATCCGTGATTTTTTTAATATTGTACGCACAAACGGTACTACTGGCAGCAGTTTCTGAGAATAAGCCTGCAAGCAAATATTTCTTTGTATAAAAGTTCCTTACTAATAAGGGACCTCTTGTTATGAAGCTGTTCACATTTCTGTTTCTCCCACTTTTAAACAGATGGGCACAGTGAACTTAAAAAAGAGGAAAATGTTTGGTTGTTCTCTGCGAAAAAAAACGTTAAGATGTTTACAAATTACGGTTATAGTAACGTAATGTAATACTTTATAGTATCCCTTATTGATAGTAATGCTAATTAGTGTCGACATGTTTAGTCGATTAATCAGCTACCCTAACCGACTTAATAACTGATTGATCAGGATTTTTGGTTATAAAGTAAAAAGGGACTTTTTTAAATTTCACCTTGCTTTATTAGTTTCACAACTGAATTGTGTCCAATTTATTAGTTTGTGTGATGGACAACAGACGAGTGTCACATTTCCATATTTAGAGATTATCACGCCTCAATCTAGGTGACAATGCATCTTTATATTAAGAAATCAGTAACTTTACCTCAGCTAATAAATTTACAAATTGAAGCACTATTCTGTCGAGAACCATGAAAACCCACATCTCGTTAAGTGTATACATATAATCAATTTGTTACAAGGACAAAAAAACAGTAACCTGTAGTCTAGTGTTTGTTTTGAAAAGCAGTGGTAAAATTATGAGGTTATTAAAATTATCAAAAGCGGTAAAATATAACTAGCTCTACACTAAACAAGAAAAAATACATGTACTTGTCATATTTTACAATATTTGGCATGGACGGCAAATCTATCTATGTACAGCTTGAATGGGTATCTTAAAACTCTTTTTTGTATTTAAGGAAGAGGTACAAGCGCTTTAAATAACATAAAGTATCTAAAACCAGGGTTGGTATTCTGAAAGCTTCCTATACACATCTTAAACTAAATTCCTCGATGATGAACATTTTGGATTCATGTTTGTGTGCAAAAAATATGCTATCAAAATGCAAAACTAAATAAACAATTAAGTGTATTTTTAGAATAAATGACAATAATGCCAAAAAACCTACATGTGTATATGAAACTGACATGAGGGAAACAAATTTATAAAATTTTAAGAAAGTTCTTAGATTCTCTCTTAAAAACTTCCAGAATAGCAGCCCATGTGTTTGAAAATCACCAATTAATGAACGTTTTTTGAAATCTTAATCGAATCATTAAACCTGATGTTCTTGTAGTTAATTAATTGACAAAAGGACTAATCTGCACAACACTACTTATTGAAAATATTCCTGTCTGAAAAAGTTAATAGATACCCATTACTGATTCGATTGGGGTGTGGCGAACCATCACCATAATCAGCAACGAGACAACATATAGATGTCAAGGGCAATCGTGTATTGATACATTGATTATCTGCAAATGAGACACTGTGTGCACAACTACACGTTTGCTGACAAACATTCATCTATATGGTACGTCGCTGCAATCACACATGATTATTATGCGACGGGTGATGAAAGAATGAGGATAAGTAGCGATTCCTCAATCGACACGACATGACATTGTCAAGTTTAACCAAGTCAGGGCAAAAGCTATGCACCCACTTAAATTCAATTGCAAGTGTTGCGAACTTGTCGATTTCGCCTCAGTTAAAATTGAAGTGGGATGTAACCTCAATTCCATGCGCTTCCCTATTTTCATTGTTTTACAAGATAAATGTCTCTTTGCCTATTAATTCGTAGATGTAATCGAAAATATAGAAGCTAATTTATATTTATACCGAATATTATCTTTGTTGGACGAACTTTAAACCTTTAATTATCTGTTTATATTCCGCTGATTGTTAAACTGTATTGTCGTTAGTTTCGGTCTTTACCTAGGAACGCTCTTTGTAAAGTGACGTCATTAATAGTTTAGTCTGCGGGCGTTCGAATTGCGATGGAAGCCGAGCCTCCGAGCTCGAGGGTATGTTGAATTAATATTGTACGTTGAGGGTATTGATTTGTGAATGAAAGACAAGTTTATGATATTTTAACTAGATACTCCAAAGATTAATAAATGCGCAAGTGATTATTGTGTTTGTTGTGTTATGACAATATGTATTTAATGCTTGTGCCAAGCCCCCAGTAATCTCTAAAGAAATCAGTCCCTTGCCGCTCGGGTACCACACCACGCTACCCTAGGGTGTTTTCCTAGTACGGGGGTTCCGGCGCAACATTATTTGGTGGCAGCGGTGGGATACTTCAAAATTTGTGATAAATATTCTGGATTACAAATGTGATTTAGTCTAAAAATTGTATCCCAAATACCGCTCTGTCTCTTGGAAATCTATAATCGAAAAACTGTTCTATAATTATTTGCTTAAAAAGAGCCAAAATTAACTGTAATGTATTTCAAATCAAGTGGTTGGTGAAATATGATGCTTGGTGAAAATTTGGTGCAATAGGTGAAATTTTGGTGCTTGGTGAAAAACTTAGTGGAATAATTTGGGGATTAAAGAAAAACTCCAACAACGGTTTATAGAACTACAAATAAAGCATAGCAAGACATAAATTACTATATCTGTCAAAATGTAGAAAATATTGTTTAAGCCAGCTAGTCGAGCTAGATATTCCGGTGAATCGTGTTATCAGTGGAAGTATTCGGCTGTCAAACACATATCACCAAGCAATCTGAAATAAACATATATAATTGTTTAAATAGTAATAAAATAATACAAAATGGCAGATACCTCAAATCCACAAATTGTTGATGAGGCCGAGACAGAAACTTTAACAAGTATAGGTTTAAATGACGAACAAAATGATCGGTCAAGGCTTTACCAAATAGAACAAGTTTTGAGTGATAAGTTGGAAAAAGTAACAACTCGGGTTCAAGCATTCTTTGATTCGTTTGCTGATAAATTGGTTAATGTTCAGCGTAAAGTGCACCAGTTTGATACAATTACACAGGATTTAACCTAACAATTTGACGCCATGATTGATCAGAATAATAGTCACCCTAATCAGTTTGAGAGGGTTAACAGGGAGATACGTCAAAATCAGCCATTATGCTCGAACCACAGATTAGCACATCCGATGCTAGATGCAAACAGAGAAAGTCATTTTTCTCATGATCACTCTTATAGCAGGAATGAACGCTTGACACAAAGACACATGGTCTCTATCAATAATTTAAGTAATTCAAATGAACAATTTCTAGACAGGGAAACAAGGTCAAGTTTAAAACAAAAGGCTCCTAAATATGATGGAAAAGATGATTTAACAGAATTTATAACTCAGTTTGCAATTAGCTCAGAGATTAACAGATATAGTTATACTGACAAGGGACTTTTTCTAGCTAGTTCATTAATATCAAGTGCTAGATCAACTCTCATTGAGTTGTCATCGAAAGAACGGTGTGATTATGATGCATTGCTAGAAAAGTTATCCCTACGATTTGGTTCGGAAAGTAGGGCAGAACTGTACAGAACTCAATTGAAAACTAAAATAAGGTCAAAATCTGAGACTATCTAGGATTTAGCACAATCAGTTAAAACTATTGCCAGAAAAGCATATTCCAACACCACACCTGATGTTATAGAGGTGATAGCTTTGGTACTATTGTTGCCTCTATGAAATCTCTTGATGTTGACGACATCAAATTGGCTTCTGATACAGATGAGATTAATGGAAATATGTGTAACTATGTCGAAATTAGTGAAGAAACTTGTAGTGGTCAATTACCCCCACATATGATTGATATGTATGACAGAGGAATTTTCTCTAAAGTGATGACGATTTAGGATTTACAGATTTGATGGAGTTTACTATTGATACCTGTTCAAATGCACAACAGCTCCATACAGATTACCCTTAGCAGAATATCAAGTAGCAAAACAGGAAATAAAATGTCTAGCAGAAGCAAACATAATTGAGCCTGCTTGTTCGATTTGGTTATCCCCTGTAATTATGATTGACCTGACAACTCAGTACGATTTTGTTGGGATTTTAGAAAACTAAATAAAACAATTGTCCATGGCGTTGCTCAACCCTTACCAAGATGTGATGATTTAATTGATCACTTAGCAGGAAATAAATGGTTTTCTACAATGGATTGCAAATCAGCATATAACCAAGTCCCTATTGCTGAAAAAGACCGTTGCAAAACAGCTTTTGCCATACCAGGCGGTTCTCAGTGGCGATTTAAAATGATGCCCTTTGGTATCATTACTTGTCCAAATTTTTACGAACGTTTGATGATAAAGTTGTTTTTGGTCTTCCATATGAAATGTGTCTAATATATTAAGATGATTTGATGTCCCCAAGTAAAACCTTGAAAAACGTTGGCAAATCTGTCTACCATATTTGATCGGTTACGACAGGCCAAAGTAAAGCTAAGCCCCAAGAAATGTCAATTCTTCCAAAAAGGTAGTATCATTTTTAGGAATGACTTATGTCAACAAGCAATTGTAACACTGAAAGGAAGATTAAGTAATGCTCTGTGTTAGCATATCCCCAGGCAGACTGTGAATACAATATAGACTGTGATGCATCTCAGAATGCTCTATGTAGTGCACTCTCACAAGTACAAAATGGTCAGGAAAGGGTAATAGCCTACTATTCCAGGTGTTTCAGAAAGACAGAAATCAATTATTGCGTGACGAGGAAAGAATTAAAAGCTCTTGTTGACTCAATTGAACATTACCATCATTTTGTCTATGGAACCAAATTTGTATGTCGAAGTGACCATGGTAGTTTGCAATACTTACTTAAATTCGAAAATTGTGAAGGTCAATAAGCTCGATGTAAATCAAATGAGAAGGCACTGAACTGTAGTGCAAGTGCTTCGGTTATCCCTAAAGACCAAATGCCCAGTTCAAGTAGTAATAATGAGGAGACTGAAACTCCTCCTTACAGTGATTCAATATTATTTAATGATATCAAGGTAGCCCAAACAGAAGATAACATATTGCATAAAATTATAGGCTGGAAACAGACCAGTGATAAGCAGCCTTTATGGTCTGAGATCTCTCAGTTTGGACAACAGCTTAATATTACTGGCATAGATGGAAATCTATTGAGTTACATGATGGTATTTTATATCGTTTGTGGAATAATGATAATTCAGACAAACCTATCTGACAGATAATTGTCCCTAAATCCCTCCGGAACACAGTCTTTTGCCAATTACACGACAGCATCACTGCTGGACATTTTGGTGTGCAGAAAACTCTGAAAAGAATAAGACTGAGATTTCACTGGTAGAAACTCAAGGCAGATGTTAAATATTGGTGTATGACTTGTGGCATATGTGCAGGTAGAAAACCTTTACCACGGAAGGCTAAGTCTCCAATGAAAGTTTATAATGTAGGTCAACCTTAAGAAAGAGTCCAAATTGACATTCAGGGTCCTCATCCTATCACTACTTCTGGTAATTCATACGTTTTAGTAGCGTGTGATATGTTTACAAAATGGATAGAGGCAATTCCGTTACAACATTGGAAGCTTCGCACATAGCCACTGAGTTTATAAACAAATTTGTATGCCAATTTGGTGTACCACTATAGTTACATGCAGACAGAGCTGCACATTTTGAGTAAAAAAAAAATCAGGAAGTTTGTAATATACTGGGCATTCACAAAACAAGAACATCTGGTTACAGACCAGTATCAAATGGTTTTGCTGAGATAATTAATAGAACCATTGAGGACATGTTGTCTCACGTTGTAAATAATAGTCAAAACGATTGGGATGAAAAAATTAACACTTCTTATGTTAGCATACAGGTCATCGGTTCAGGAATCCACCGGTTTTTCCCTTGTCATATGATGTTCGGTAGAGAAGTCAATTTGCCTATTGGTTTAATGTTGGGTAGGCCAGTTGAAGATGTATCTGTAAATGAAACAGAATATGTTAAGGGGTTAGAAAACAAATTAGAAGACATTCATGAAATTGCAAGAAGACATTTAAATATGACAAGTAAGCATATGAAAAAACAATATGATAGAAATGCACATCTAACAGAATACAAAGTGGGGGATCCAGTTTTGTTTCATGACCCTAAGAGAGAAAAAGGGAAAAACATTAAACTTCAAAAACCTTGGAAAGGTCCTTATGTAGTTATAAAACAAATAAATGATGTTTTGTTCAGAATACAAGATGGTGCACGGGGAAAACCCAAATTAGCACATCATGATAGATTAAAACTCTATCGAGGAAATAGTCCTCCCCTGTGGTTTAATTAAATGTAAATGGATATACAGAGTGAATACTTGTAAATAGTTGTGTGTTGTTCACATGTATGAACTAATATGTAGTTAAATTGTAAATAGTGTGCGGCACTACCAATGTTAAAGTAAGGGTGTGCAACTATTCTGTATAATATTGATACACATGTAGTTCCCTATAATAATGTACTAAGAAATATGGTGTGAACATTGTTATTTATCTTTCAAATCTCAATATATGTTTTTTAATTTTGTTTCAGGGTGGTGCTGTCGTTGTGCCTTATGTCCCAACGCCAAATGGGCCAATCGAAAATTTATAGTGGAGAGACACTGTGAGGAAATGCACTCTGGCCTACGATTCGAATGTAGGAGGTGCAACCGTTTCTTCACAAGGAATGTGGGTACCCACAAACCATGTGGCATTACCAGTAAATGTGATTATGTTTTGGTGGATACTATGACATCTGCAAGAGGAGAAGAGGCAGAGGTCTAATTGGTGGACCACAGGAGACGCAAATTTAGATCTCATGTAGAGAAAAAATGGATTTCCATGGAGAAACCAAAGATTTCTACATATGTACCACCTGAACAGGATCGTGAGGATAACTTCAGCATGCTAAGTGACATTGATGTCTCAGTTTCGGCGGAGCTTCCACTTGATGTTATTGTCCCCACACTCAATGAAGACAGCAGCAACTCGGTTGTTGTTCCTGTGAGAATAAATATTTGCGGAGTGACATTTACCACCAGCAAGGAATCTCTAGTTAAGGCAGAAATTGACTAATACTACAAAATGCAACTGAAAGTTCTTTAATTGACCATGACGGCACTCATTTTAGAATTATTTTAAATTTTCTCAGAGATGGTGGAAACTTTGAACAAGGCTGTTTACCATACAATTAACAGCATCTACACGAGTTACTGGCAGAGGCCATATACTACAGATTGCTCCGCCTTGTGGCCATCATTCAGGAGAAAATAAAGTTCACTAAATAAATGACATTTCGATTTGATGTCAAATATGTGAAATAAAATGCCTCTTAATATTTATTTATTTTCAATAATAATTGTGTACTAAAAGGTTCATGTTCCAGTAATATCATTTTGCTTTCAGATGTAATAAATTTGGTTTGGGTAACTCCTTAATACCCCGTAATAAATTTGGTTTGGGTAACTCCTCAATACCCAGTGGCCTGCAGTGATGACCCTCGGATTGAAGCCTCTTACTTACCGATACCTGAAGATGAAGATATTTGGTATGATTACTAAATTGTAAATGTTGTTGTTTGTCTGGCTATTTATTAATCTCTTGTGTGTCCAGAGACTGGATTAAAGTGGGCCGGAGATGATCTGTACATATATAATTTACAAACATTTTTGTAATTTTACAAACATGTTTTATTGATATTGTTGTTTTTTGTTGTTGTTGTTCTTTTTGTATTAAAGGAACAAGTTATTACCATTAATTATTAAATTAAATTTTTAAATGATGCCATTATTAATACTTTAAGTAATCTGCAATTTGGAATATTAATGTTCTACCTGATAAGTAGATGTCAAAGTCATTCCACATGCAAACAGGTTTAAAATAATTAAAAAAATTGCCTTAATATTGACTTGTTGATTAATTTGTTGTTATTTGTTTTAACTGTCGGAACGACTTTGGATGTATGCAGTAACAGAATGTGTGATACCCTTCGAGATCTTACTGTAAATTGCTGTCAGTAATGATCGGATGATTGATATAGAATCAAATATAAGGTTCTCTTGTCTTGTTTACTTAGAATAGTAAATCCATGTTCCATTGTTTTTGTTAAATTGTTGTGTAATCTACATAAGTGGAGACATTATGGTATGTTTGATATGCTGTAACATGTTACTGTAATATTACTAAATTAAAGCTAAGGCTGGGTCTTTGTCTGATATAGATTACATTTTTGCAATGTCAGTCATGATTGGTCAGTCAAGTCAATATAGTGCATATAAGTAGATTCATGTTTTATTTGTTAATGTTAAAATATATAACCTTAAGATATCACTTACCTGAAATTGAGGTTTCTTTATTACTTTAGGGACTGAAGCTCGCTGGGTAGGATGCAATGTTGCGAACTTGTCGATTTCGCCTCAGTTAAAATTGTAGTGGGTTGTAACCTCAATTCCATGCGCTTCCCTATTTTCATTGTTTTACAAGATAAATGTCTCTTTGCCCATTAATTCGTAGATGTAATCGAAAAAATAGAAACTAATTTATATTTATACCGAATATTATCTTTGTTCGACGACTTTATAACCTTTAATTATCTGTTTGTATTCCGCTGATTGTTCATTGTGTACACACCGGTCTTACTGACCTGTGTACTAGCGCGAAAGAAATTGTGGGTAGCACTATTTTTCCAACATGGCGTGAAAGCGAAAGTAGGACAGATAAACACGTTTCTTATAATTGCTATTCTTCTTTACAGACATTTGAAATCACCCTTAAACATAATTTACTAACATTTTTTAAAACAACATTCCATTTTAAACACATATTCAACACGTTTTTCTCATTATAAAAAATATCCATTCCTACGCGGAACTATTTTGGCGGAAGCACAAATCCCCTAACCAGGGGAATGTGATGCATCCTAGTATAGAGGTGACACTAACGCAATGACGTCACCATCTATGTATAGAACGCTGATTGTTAAACTGTATTTTCGTTAGTTTCGGTGTCCTCAGTCTTTACCTAAGAACGCTCTGTGTTAAGTGACGTCATTAATAGTTTAGTCTGCGGGCGTTCGAATTGCGATGGAAGCCGAGGCTCCGAGCTCGAGGGTATGTTAAATTAATATTTTACGTTGAGGGTATTGACTTGTGAATGAAAGACAATTTTATGATATTTCAACTAGATACTCCAAATATAAATAAATGCGCAAGTGATTATTGTGTTTGTTGTGTTATGACAATATGTATTTAATGCTTGCGCCAAGCCCCCAGTAATATCTATCAAAGAAATCAGTCCCTTGCCGCTCGGGTACCACACCAGGCTACCCTAGGGTGCTTTCCTAGTACGGGGGTTCGGGCGCAACACAAGTACACGCGACAAATTTTTGAAAGGACCAAAATACGGACGGATATATAGTCGTATGTATTTAAAAGTTAAGGCACGGTTAACATAACGACATTTTTCTATAGAAATCTTCGTAAAATAAAATGTTAAAAGCCCTGCTTGTTTGGAAGAAATATGCAATTACTTTATTTGGTTTAAGTTGTCGTAAACACAAAAATCAAATGGTTCTTGGTTAAAAAGAATGGGACAATGACCTATATACATGCATATATGCATGTAGTATACATAGCAAAACAGGTTTTAAACTATCCAGTTACCTACCTTCTGGATCACATATTTGAAGAATCGTTTGTACATCACTAGTCCGCACCCTCAGTCCATGGGCCAAACATCTCTGTTTCAACATTCTATAGCCGTGAAGGCTTCCCGAACCTCCAAGTTCGTTTAAAATGAAGTGTGTAACTGTCCGAATATCCGAGTAGTCCCTTCTCTTTAAGCCAAATGGTCGCAGGACCCGGTGTATGTGACATACAGATATTGCTACACCTTGTGTTTTTAACAGTACGTCACACATTTGGCGATATGAAAGACCTTCCTGGAAATACCTTACGAACAACTCGTTTCTGTCGGTCATGATGATCATGGGTAAACGTTAAATTAACATAGCAAACAATTTGATTGGCGGACTAACTCGTGGCACTAACTCGTGGCCACGAGTTAGCTAAGTCGGGATCTCGAGATAGCTTAAATTCTCTCCTCTTTTGGTAAATGCATCATTCCTTAATTTACTGCACCGCTCCTTTTTAATTGCACCCCCGTTTATTTAGTTTTGCACTCCTCTTTTTTTCTATCTCGTGGCCACAACATAGCTAACACGTGGCCACGAGTGAGTAAGTCGTGGCCTCGAGATACTAAGTCGAAGCCACGAGATAGAAAAAAGAGGAGTGCCATTTAAGAAAGAGGAGTGCATGTCACCTCTATGACACCGTAGCTTTCTATTTCACCGGTATTGCAAATTGGGCAAATGGAAGTGATTTGGTCCAAATCCATCCTTTCATGTTCGGCGCTGTCACCTACAGCATGTGCATATTGGTCACCGTCGATGGGAGTCGGTGTGGCATTGCGTATGCCGGTGACAGTTCTGCGTTGCGAGATAGACTTGTGTAATCTGCATTTGACGTGCAACTGCCCTTTATAGAAATAGCCACACTTTCCATGCTACTGAATGGACCTTACTGTATTTATCTGGGTCCTCGTGATTTGCAAAGGTTTGACTTGTTGACTTAAATTTTCACCCTATCTGACACAAATTCACAGTTGGCCTACATATTGTCAAGATTTAGATCACTATGAGTTAGCAATATATTTGTAATAAATTTTACCTGGTGAACTAGATTTTTTTTTTAATCAAATGTGCTCCAAATTCAATTATTGCTTAGATATTATCTTGATAAACATTCTGAGAAAGTTTCATCAAAACCGAGTCATCAATGTCTTTTCTAGGACGGGAACAAGGCATATAGTTGACGTGGTGACCAAGTGTTAAGCGCCACTAATCGCAAATACGAAACATAGCAAAGATATTATCAAGATAAATATTCAGACCAAGAAATTTACAACTCATAGGTGTGGCTTCTAGGTTGTAACTAAGTTATTCTAACATTTGATCTGTTGACCTAGCTTTTCACCCTGAACCCTTTTTATAAATTTGGCCTTCATATTGTAACGAAAAAAATCCTGTTCAAATTTCATCAACATTGAGATAAAACTGTCACCTTTAAAGATTTCACACGGTTTTAGCTCCAATAAGCTCAGACAGCCATTTTGATCAGTTCTCTTTTAGTATGCGTTGTACATCGGAAACCATTAGAACTTTTCCACTTTAGAGGTCACAGTTTTTGCCCAATCTTGACAAAATGTTTATCTTGACAAGTTTGAATCTGGGTCAACTATGGTAAATTTCTAGGTCATATCTAAGAAAAACCGTGTTACCAACATATATGCCGCAACAATGTCTACATATTGATTGAACTTGGTCAGTGGGTTCATCTTTACAATATCTAGGCCAGGTCTTGCTCAAGTCATATCAATAGCTAGGTCACCTGATCAAATCTTAGAAAATATGTTTTACCACTCGCGGAGCCCGTTTATGACTTAATATGGAGGAAACTTGGTCAGAATTATTATCTTAACAAAATCAAGGCAACGCTAGATTATGAGTTCAAAAACTATGCCACCAGATCAAATCTTGTTACCGACCAGGAAGCCACATGTATGACTCAAAATTAATGAAACTTGGTAGGAATGTTTATCTAGACTGGGTTCGAATCTGGATGAAGTTCAATAAAAAATTTGTAAACAAGGTCAAGTAAATTGTTTTAACACTTTAACCACTCTGGAAGTGACATTTATTATTAAATCTTGCTGAAGCCTGGTCGGAGTGTTAATTGTAACAAGTTCGAATCTGGGTTGAATGAGGTAACAGCACACAACTAGCATACAATTCCATATATAACATTTCAGACGGTATTTCAAAGCATATTCTATGTTCTCCGCACAATGAGCCAATATATTGACGGACGTTTTCTACGCTTTCATCTAAAACACGGTAAGCTTAAGGAAGTCAAGAAACGCCGTAGGCTCAGCTGCAAATACGTTCCTAACACGCGTTGTATAATCAGTGTTATGTTATAAACTAACCGCATATGGTCTTTTATGCAAGTCGATCAGCACAAAAGCTGTATCACAATATGCATCTTTCTTATGGAACGTTATGCGAAATACTTGGTTTTTAAAGAACAAATGTCAAGGTCTAAACAATCTCGGATGTCACAAATATCAAATGTATGCTGCACACTAAGACGCAACCTACTTTCGGGCGTGTTATATAGACGTTCAACGTTTTCTAACATGTTTTTGCAGCTGGAATCTTTACGCTGCAATACAGCGTTGATGCACTCTTTAGACGAAAAGAAGTTATGTCAGAGTTAAATCCAACTTTAAACAAAGATAAGCCGAGAGATGCAGTTTTTAAACTTTACTGAATAAGCAAGGCGCCGATTGATGCTGCCTAATGCGTTAAAAAATTATATATATATATTTGATCGAAAAAGGCAATGGAATACCGATTCAATGGTAAAATATTTGATCGAAAACGGCATTGGATTACCGATTCAATGGTAAAATATTTGAGCGAAAAATGCAATGGGATACCGATTTAATTGTCAAATATTTGAGCGAAAACGGCAATGGAATACCGATTTAATTGTAAAAATATTTGAGCGAAGAAGGCAATGGAGTACCGATTCAATGGTAAAATATTTGAGCGAAAACGGAGGGTTTCACAAGCGTCACATACTTAAGGACATGGGACGATTCAGATAAAAAACAAGAATACCAAAGTTTTTAACCATAAACTTAGAAACGACTTATAGGTTAAATAACATGGACGAGTTTAACAATTGCACTGGAAAGATTCATTGAAAGAACATCATATACAAAATTGTTTACTTTTGTTTTTGTAAACGAAGTATATTATGTGCATTCATAAAGTTATTAATTAAAAATAGAAACATAATTTAACGGTTATCGAAAACTGTTAGTACAACTCCCATCTGGTAAATTAAAACTCATGCAAAAAGTGAAGTGTAGAACTCAAATGTTTATACATGCAATAACAATAGCAAACAAGTCAAAACTGATTACCTTTTCCTCACACGCCTCTATTAAGAGTGTACAATGTCACAACCAACAGGTAATATCCAATAAATTATTTTAATATTCAGTACCCGCACTAAGTAGACTGGAACTAAAAGTTTTCTATATTTAGGGGTCAGTGTTAAGATGGTCAAATAAAGCATTGTGTGAGACGGAAATGCTGTTGATAATATATAAAATTTTATAAATAAAAAGTACAGTGAGTGAATATTATAACATTCCAATTTTCCAATAAAATTCGAATAATTTCAAATTTAATTTTTTATGTGTTATGCTGTATTATTTTACTTTTGTGTGTGCTCGCAGACCATATGTGAATCCTTATGTTGTTCTTATTGTCTTGCAAACAAAATATCGCCAACAATGTTCTTCATTTTGCTTATAAGTAAGCAGGTAAAACATTCTGTTCACATCGAATCGACATTTATTCACTCATTTTTATACAGCATAAACACAAAATGTATAACACATAGATGCAAACGACATGGTAACACAAAAAAACCATGAATGCGTAATATGAATGTCCAAGTACAAGATGTGTGTTGACAAAAGACCAGGTATTAACATAACAAGTTTTAATAATTATTTAATGTATAACATATTCAATAATTGCATTTTATCAATTGAGTTTTATTGAAATATTGAGGTAGGTTTTAATACACCATTTAAACCCGTACTTTTATTCCTTAGATGCATTTATATTTTAAAGTATAATGTTTAAACCTTTAGTTTAGAAATAATTGTATTTATAAATGATGCTAGAATCACTTTATCTGTTAGAACGGTAAAATGTTAAAAAAGATCAACTCAAGCTTGAAACTTATCAACTCAGCGCAATATGTGTTAGTATGTGAGGCATCAAAATAATATTGATAGCAATGTGTGTTTTGTAATACGACTATACTTCACATTAATGTTTCTTTATACTATGGCTCGCATAGTGAAAGCGTTATCAATTTGATGTGCAGTTTTAGTAACTAATGATGTAATCATCACAACTTTCCATAAATATCATTTTTATTTTTTAAAGTATTCTGCAAACAAATGTACTATATATACAGTATGTACACAACTCACACACTGATGATAACCAACTATAACAATGCTCACACAACAACTACAACAATATTTACGATAAAGAGATATTCAATCTTTATAATTCCTTATATTTAAATCAATCTGCAAAAGTGTTAAATGGCTTTGAAAATATATTCCAGTTAATACTGGAATCCGTCGCACATTTTGTATATGCTCACATTTTCTTTCCCTTATGGGGGTTCTATTTTAACTTCCAGTTTCTACCGGTTCTCTGATTTCTTGCTCAAATTGTTACTTTATGAAATGACATTATAAAATATATTGGTTTCCATTATTAAATCATCTGCTTTAATAAGAGTTATACAGAATATTGACCACAAATCCAAATTAAATTTGTTTACCACAAATGCAAACTATTTCGATATTTCCTTTCGAACATTTGCAGCCAATTGTTAATTGATTGCTTTTGTTTCTTTTAACGAAATAAAGGTATATGAATAGCAGATTCGTGCATGTGTTTTTAATTTGTGTTATTAGATACATAAATGAAATTACACATTTTTTTAAGTAGTTAATGGAAGCATGTAAAGTATATTATCGCAATATGTTTCAGAAGAACAGTCACAATTAACCATATTTTTCCTATAAATGTGATTTTAGTATAAGGGAAATACGCACTAAGCGTATAATCCAGATTATTTCTCATGTGTATGGTAAGCGGTTTTCAAGTTAACCATTAAGTTTGTTTAGCTGGACATATGCTCTGTGCACTCTATATGTGTATTATGAAGTATACTGTAGTTATATGGATTATATCATATTAATGTTCACGTTTAGTAATAAAACTACACGAGACAATTGCAGGTACTAATATGTTTGTATATACATAAAGGCATGCCCACACCTCTCCTCTTCATCGACTCACATATGTGTTAATGGTTTCAATATCCCGCATGTTGACATAAACAAGCGATACAAATCAATTAACAAGTAAGGAAACTGGATGTAACAGGCTTTTAACGCCAGCACCATTTTGGAGGATAACATGCCTGAACACGTCTGCTCCACGCAGTACCATACTGTATCCAATAATAGGGAGTACCGTGTCCAACGTTCAAATGGTATTAAATCACACATGGCAATCTTCTTAATTGATGTCCATGTTAAAAACCACTGGGAGTTTTGACCTGAAGATCTTTAAATAAATAGTCGTCTTCCTTTCCTTCTATGTAACCAGCATAACAACGTGATCCTGAGTGAATTTGTTCCCTTGATATCGTGCGAAAACTAGGTTGCGGATCACCCGACCATCCCCATCGACCAACCCATGGAAGGTGCAATTCTATATACCCCCAATAAACAATCGGTCAACACATCTTCTAGTGTTTCAACTTTTAAATCTTTCAAAGTGCTTTTTCGTTTACACTATACTCAATCACTAAATCCAGGCACAATAAAGATATGACTTCAGTATAGATTCGCCAATAAGTAAAGTTTAACTATGTTTGGTCACATCATGTTTCACGACGTATGTTTCACGACGCATGTTTCACGTCGCATGTTTCACGTCGCATGTTTACGGAGGTCCGGCTACTAGCGTTCGCACACGCGTTGAAAAAAAGCATTTAAGCACGCGTACTAGCGTTGTAGTTTGGTGCTCCTTCTGTGTCAAGGCGCTTTCTCGTCCCGTAACCAAACGTTTCTGATCCTATGATATCGTCCAAAACTCCGAGACATATTCACTTTATCCGAGTTTCCAATTGCGGATGTTTTCGAATCGTTCTATGAGTTTCGTTTTCGATATTGCAGGGTAAGCAATCTGGACGCTGAGTGATATGCCTCTGTGAGCGAACGATCCTGCGAATGTTGCTCTGTTTGCCGACTGGCGACTCCATCGTTGTTATTTTATCAAGTCGCAATGTTTCATTTTATACAAAATGTACGTATGTACGTCCGTTCGTCCGTACGTCCATCGTCCGTCCGTCCGTCCGAACGTACGTATATGTATGTATGTATGTATGTATGTATGTATGTATGTATGTATGTATGTATGTATGTATGTATGTATGTATGTATGTATGTATGTATGTATGTATGTATGTATGTATGTATGTATGTATGTATGTATGTATGTATGTATGTATGTATGTATGTATGTATGTATGTATGTATGTATGTATGTATGTATGTATGTATGTATGTATGTATGTATGTATGTATGTATGTATGTATGTATGTATGTATGTATGTATGTATGTATGTATGTATGTATGTATGTATGTATGTATGTATGTATGTATGTATGTATGTATGTATGTATGTATGTATGTATGTATGTATGTATGTATGTATGTATGTATGTATGTATGTATGTATGTATGTATGTATGTATGTATGTATGTATGTATGTATGTATGTATGTATGTATGTATGTATGTATGTATGTATGTATGTATGTATGTATGTATGTATGTATGTATGTATGTATGTATGTATGTATGTATGTATGTATGTATGTATGTATGTATGTATGTATGTATGTATGTATGTATGTATGTATGTATGTATGTATGTATGTATGTATGTATGTATGTATGTATGTATGTATGTATGTATGTATGTATGTATGTATGTATGTATGTATGTATGTATGTATGTATGTATGTATGTATGTATGTATGTATGTATGTATGTATGTATGTATGTATGTATGTATGTATGTATGTATGTATGTATGTATGTATGTATGTATGTATGTATGTATGTATGTATGTATGTATGTATGTATGTATGTATGTATGTATGTATGTATGTATGTATGTATGTATGTATGTATGTATGTATGTATGTATGTATGTATGTATGTATGTATGTATGTATGTATGTATGTATGTATGTATGTATGTATGTATGTATGTATGTATGTATGTATGTATGTATGTATGTATGTATGTATGTATGTATGTATGCATGCATGCATGCATGCATGCATGCATGCATGTATGTATGCATGCATGCATGTATGCATGCATGCAGTCATGTATGCATGCATGCATGCATGCAGTCATGTATGCATGTATGTATGTATGTATGTAAGTATGCATGAATTGATGGTTGGATTGATGGATCGATGGGTGGATGGACTGATTGATGGGTGGATGAACTGATTGATGGATTTATGGATGAAAGGATGAATAGAGGATGAGGTCATTTAATTCTAGTCTTCATTTCATTGATTTAGATCAATCTTCCACTCGCCAGTGACCACCATTGTGAGAAAACTTTCTATGATTAAGAAGCTGATCTACGTCCGGTTTCATAAATTAAGAGACCCAATTGAGTGGCACATCGTGTTGTTGTAATTGTCGTCCAAATTGCAAGAGTCTTGTCTTTTGTCTTCAGTTTTATATCTAAATAACTTTCTTTTTACATTAACTCTTGCCTGGCGGTGAAGCTGCCTGGCGGCAGCCTCCTGCTCCACAATCGACTGGTACTTCATCAGCGTTCTCGAAAAATTCAACGGAGAAGTGTGACCTTCGATAAGGGGACGAGAGGAATCCATGCTGATGGCTCTTAACCGAAATAATTCATTCGACTTTCTGTCAGTTGGTGAATTATCCGATTTCCTTTTCCTTGTCGAGATAGGAGTGCGGGTCCTTAGGATGGGAAGACTATGCCTTCGCGACCTAGGTGTGGTCATGCTCTCTCGTAAGGGGAACAGTGATAGACTCATCGTTCGCGAGCTCCATTTACGCAAGTCCGTTTGCATTCTCACCATCGCTGCGAGAAAGTATATTAACCCATTTATGCCTAGTGGACTCTCCCATCCTTCTAAATTGGATCATTTTATTTCCAAAATTAGGGATGTCTAGTATATTTATTTCTATATTTAGAATATTTCTTATAGAAATTCCTTTAAGCAAACAGCGCAGACCCTGATGAGACGCCGCATTATGCGGCGTCTCATCTGGGTCTACGCTGTTTGCCAAGGCCTTTTTTTCAAGACGCTAGGAATAAATGGGTTAAGCATCATTTCATGAAATGCAGTTACGGCCACAGTGTAAGGATAAAGAAGTTCCCCTATGACGCGTTTTTAATCAGTTATTAATTATCTCAATACTGTTATTCATATGTTTATTAACACCGATTGTGGCGCATGAATTAAGCCGCGAAGGTGTTAGATGAGCGTTCATTACCCACTAAGATGCGAATTAGTAATTTTGCATCGCTTACTTTGTCCACTGTTAACAGGTAAATCAGTGTTTGTTTAACATTAGTTTGTTCAAACAGTATGATATTAAACAAGGTTTCTGTTATATATTTTTTCAATAAATAAACAACGTAGTTTTTTAAGACAAAACTATGTCGACTTGCCAGATAGTCTGATTAAACATTTGTTATTGTCATGTTGACACATTTTATTGATCATTATAATTAAAAAAAAAGAATCGACATTGTTTCTGCAGCCTGAGTGTGGTGCAAAAAAAACACACACATATACACATATTTCATAGGGTGTTATTAAGTTTTATGAGCGTACCGTAATAACGCATACACGATAACGCAATTAACCCATGTATGCCTAGTGGACTCTCCCATCCTTCTAAACTGGATCAATTTATTTCCAAAATTAGGGTTGTCTAGTATATTTATTTCTATATTTAGAATATTTCTTACAGAAATTCCTTTAAGCATCAGGGTCTTAGCTGTTTGCCAAGGACTTTTTTCAAGACGCTAGGCATAAATGGGTTAATAGTTCTTTATTCTTTATTCAGGTGTTTACATAATGGTTTCAAGCCCACATATTTTTGTATTTACTAATAACATTTCAAGGACATTACAAAATCCGTCCAAATCCACCCGGACAGGACCCCTCCCCATATGGGGTCCTGAAGAAACCAATTAGTTATGTATTCTCTCTTGCTATATTGACTTTTATTTATGGCATGCATTATTGCGAAACCAGATGTATACATGTAATATGTGACAATGAAACATAAAACGTTGGAGCAATCTTGATTGGTGGAGCACAGTAAAATCACGTGTTTTGTTAAATGGACATAATCACAGAATACTGCATTGCTTAAAAGTCAATATTAGTATTATGATTTACAAGTGTCATAAAATGGCTGTGTTATTAAAGGTTTTTGAACCACAGACTAGCTACTTAAAATAGCAAAAGTCATTAACAAGCAAATTTACAATAACTTAAACGGAAGACAAAAGAAAATACCTTGCTTGAAATTCCTGGTAAACCCAGCGAATATCAATGGATTAAGAGCAGCATTGGAGTAGGCCAAACATCCGGCAATAAACTGCATAGTGAACCACCAGTCGCCGAGCTGTAAGAGAGCCAGGCAGTTATAAAACAACATGGTGCACCACCATTAGTTTAGTGTACATCTATTTATTTTAGCGCGATTGCATCGAAAGCCTAAGGCTTATTTGAAAAGCGCCCTAGTCCGTTTCCTGTGCGTAGAACAAGAACTTGGTGTCTTTGAAGGAGATCTAAAGAACGCTCCCACTGTGGGGATCGAAACCGTGACATCCAGATCGCTAGGCGGACACCATATCCACTACGCCACGGCGACCGTAACCACCATTCTCCGAGGTGTGTGTGTGTGTATTCAAGGTTTATTTACATGTCGCCTCCGCGTCTTCACGACAACATACAGGTGCCGACCTGCCCCTGTGACTTTTCAGGGGAGAATATTTAATTTTGAGCCAAATTAGGTCAGATTTTCCCCGGCTGTCCGGGTAGAAAGTAAATTTTTAAATGGATCAGTGCACGATGGCCAATTTGACATTAATGTGCCCAGATACTTATGATCGTGATCTGTGGTGGATTATGTTGATGATGTTGTGTGTGGTTGTTGTGTATTTGTCTGAAGCGGAAAAGGAGGAGTTTAGTCAAGTTGTTCGCGTCCGTCAGTCGTAGAAGGCAGTTGTGTCATGTCTCAGTTCCCAGTGTGCAGACACCACCGCCACCACACCAGCCGACCGAGCCAGACCCGGCCCGCCCGCCCACACGACCCCGCCCGAGCCTCCCACCGCCGAAGCAATCGAGACAAACGCTCCCTCATCCACCATCTCGCTGCCCGTGACAACAGATCAGTCCAAGATTGACCAAAGAGTCAGACCCCATCCGGAGTCGCCATCGCTCATTCCCGCCCGCCTCCCAAACATCCATGCCGCGCCCCAAGCAGGACAGTCCCAAACAAGCACCGGTCTCCCAGTGATGTTGTTTTAACTTGTTATTATTATTTAATGTTTTAGCCTAGATTTATAGTTATGAAATAATACTATATGATGTAAGAATGACACTATTTGATTATTAGTGATTTGCTTCTTATTGTAATGGTTTTTGCAGTATTCCTATTATCACCTAGATAAGCATTATTATTAGTGGCATTACTATTTATTTCTTATAATTGTGACTCCGAGGTACACGGGAGAAATGCAGTTATATAAGACCATATTACCACCATTCTCCGAGGTAAAAGAAATCAATTCAGTTATATAAGCACATGTTAAACCACTATTCTCCGAGGTAAAAGAAATCAATGCAGTTATAAAGGAATATGGTACACCACCATTCTCCGAGGTAAAAGTAATATAATCAGTTTTAAAAGCGCATGGTGAACCACCATTCTTTGAAGTAACAGAACTCAATACAGTTATATAATAAAATTGTGAACCCCCATTCACCGAGGTACAACAAATCAATACAGTTATATTAGCAAATTGCGAACCACCATTCTCCGAGGTTTAATAAATCAAAGCAGTTATAAAAGTATATGGTAAACCAGTATTCACCGAGGTACAAGAAATCAATGCAGTAATATAAGCACATTGTGAACCACCATTATCCGAGGTATCAGAAATCAATGCAGTCATTATGAAGTACCATTCTCTGAGGTACAAAAAATGAATACAGTTATATACATGTGTAAGCACATTATGAAGAACCATTCTCTGAGGTACAAGAAATGAATACAGTTATATCAGCACATGGTGAACCACAATTCTCCGAGGAACAAGAAATCAATGCAGTTATATAATCACATTGTGAACTACCATTATCTGAGGTAAAAGCAATCAATGCAGTTATATAAGCACATGGTGAACTACCATTATCTGAGGTAAATGTAATTAATGCCGTAATATACGCACATGGTTAACCACCATTCTCCGAGGTATCAGAAATCAATGCAGTTATATAAGCACATGGTGAACTACCATTATCCGAGGTACAATAAATCAATGCAGTTATATAAGCACATGGTGAACTACCATTACCCGAGGTACAATAAATCAATGAAATTATATAAGCATATGGTGAACCACCACAATTGTAGGTTCAAGAGAGCTGTGCCGTAACGGACTAATCACCGTGGCGACCCACCATTCTCCGAGATGCAGAAGAGCCAGATGCTGGTCGTTTATGTTGCTATTGCTTGTATATTAACAGCGGTCGTTATACCACAACTTTAAAATGGCGGTTGTGTATTTATCCTTTCTGGTTTAATAATTGTGGTCGTGTATGTTACCCTTCATGGTTTATTATGGCGGCCATGGATTTACCGTTTCTCGTTTAATAATTGCGATCGTGTATTTACCCCTGCGCGGTGGTGCATGTTACCCATATTAGTTCAATTATGGTAGTCGTGTATTTTCCCCTAATTCATAATGTCGGTCTTTTTTTACACTTTCTAGTTTTATTATGGCGGTCGTGTCTTTACCCTTGCTCGTTTAATAATGTCAATCATTTATACATCCTTACCAGTTTCATAATGGCGGTCGTGTATCAATCTTTGCTAATTTAATAACAGCGGTCGTGTATTTAATCTACTTCGTTTAATAGCTGTGGTTGGGTATGTTACCCTTCCGCGTGTTATAATGGCGGTCGTGTATTTACCCTTGCTCGTTTTATAATGGTGGTCGCGTATTTACCCTTGATCGTTTTAGAAGCGCGGTTGTGAATGTTACCCGTATTCGTTTAATTTTGGCAGTCGTGCATTTTCCCCTTTTTAATAATGTCGGTCTTGTATTTACTTTTTCTAGTTTTATTATGGCGGTCGTGTGTTTACCCTTGCTCGTTTTATAATGGCAATCGTGCATATATCCGTGTTAGTTTAATCATGGCGGTCGTGCATTCAATCTTCCTCGTTTAAAAGTGGTACTTAAGTATGTTAACTTTCCTCGTATCTATACTTTATAGTTTAATAATTGCGGTCGTGTATTTAACTTTATTCGTTAAATAACGGTGGTTGAGTATGTTACTATTCCTCGTATCTATCCTTGCTAGTTTAATAATGGCGGTCATGTATGTATCTATCCTTGCTAGTTTAATAATGGCGGTCGTGTATCTATCCTTGTTAGTTTTATAATGAAGGTCCTGTATTTAATCTTCCTCATTTATTAATGGTGGTTGGGTATGTAACCCTTCGGCGTTTAATAATGGTGGTTGGGTATGTTACCCTTCCTCGTTTTATAATGGTGTTTGGGTATGTTAACCTCCCGCGTTTTATAATGGCGGTCCTAAATTTATCACTTCCTCGTTTTATAATGGTGGTCGTTAATGTTACCCTTGCTCGTTTCAAAATTGCGGTCGTTAACTTACCCGTGTTCGTGTTTCCCGGTGCTCACTGTATAAAATAATGATCTGGTATGGCAGCAAACTCACTCCGAATACCGCCATAATTGTCGCCAGCATTGCTATCACCTGCAACATAATTAATCACGAGCTGTTATCACAAGCATAAACATTTTCAACTATCTCGTACAATCAGCTCTCTGTCATTTAACATACAATTACACATTTAAACTTAAACTTAAACAAATGAGTGGAAATATGTCTTACATTTAAAAAAGACAACACTTCAGTTTTGTGTTTGTGCTTTTTGTAATGACAGTTACAGCCGCTGTCTTAAAATACGTTAATCTTATTTTCGAACCTATTATGGAACAGCTGTAGAATAGTTGGCTAACACCAAAGTCCTATTAAACAAAGAGCAAGCGTTAGAAGTTATTTGTGATTATTTATCTCACCATGATAATCATCTTCACGCAAATGTATCGTTGAAAGAAGTGTTCGAAAAAAGGTTGTGTACGAAAATAAGAGGTTGAATATGGAGTTATAATAGAGGTAGGAGAAATATATTTGTTTATAAAATAATTAACATCAATAACAATGTGACCCTAGGGCGTGGCCAGGTCTGAACCCAGAAGCAGTAGTTTTGAACACACCGTATGATCAATACAATGTTTAATGCCAATTATGATTTTTGGGCTTTGTATTTTAGAGAACAAGCTGTGCACACTTATTATGTTATATAAGTCTATATAAGTCATGGGTGGGGAGTGGTTGGTTTTTATATTGATTATACAAGTCCAAATAAGTCATTTCATTCACAAACAAATAGTGCTCACTTTTTACACAGGATGAAGATTTAAACAAATGTTTTACTACATTAATCATATGACCACTCGAGCAATGCCAGCTTTTATTTTAACCACATGGGAACAAAATAACCTTTATCGAATAGGAGCACTATGTTACATTCCAAATATTAAACCTCTGAGCATTTCGGTTTCATAGGAGGTCTTATGAAGTTTGAACTCTTGACATTTATTTCAGCTCTGGTGACCTTCATGAGCAACGAATTTAGAACGAACGTCACCCAACGATAATTCCTATGAAGTTTCATGAAAATATTCAAAATGGTTCAGGAAAAATGGTTATAGTTAAAACTTGTTGACGACAGACGATGACTGCCACACACAACAGTAGCACACAAATAGCATTTCTTGCTCAGGTCTGCTAACAAACAAAACAAATTAATAACTTTATAAATATGTAACTATGCAATATGTTTTTGATTACTTTTCTGTCTTGAATTTGTTCAAAAGCCAGCTCTATACCCGCCTTGATTCGTTAGACCTTCGAGTGCATTTTTAACCTTGACAATCAGATGACATGGAAGTATTATCCTCAATACAGAAAATACAGAAATACAGAAAAGATGTTAATGCAGACTTAAACAATTAACATTTAAGTGTGTCCTCGAGTTGGCATAAATGAGTCAATAAATGCCGTTTGCAAATGCTATTAATGAGCAAACCAGGTTCGCTTTAGTGTCCGTTCCATATACCATATAACTTTTAAAGGATTTGGCATTTAACTATGCTTTAAAGGATTCTCATTTTAGCAAAGTTTCATTAGAATCCTTTAAAAGCATTTAAATGCGGGGCTAAAATGTAGCCTTAAAGCAAACACTTTACATCGGGAAAGTGAAAATGCGTATCGTCTTAATGACGTCTTTAAAGTCGTAAAATCGTAAAATGTGAGTAAAGTTATGTGTTAATCCTTCAAAGAGTATAGAACATACTCAGCCAATAGAGGCAGAAACATTTGACATTGAACTAAAATTTTAAGATAATCATTAAGGAATAAAATTGGCCATGAAGTTTAACTTTAACCTTCATCGGCGTGGTTTCTGTGTATCGTCTCAACACTTATGGCCAAAATGCAGGAAAAAATCTTCACAAAAACATTTCGCCGGCGTGACTACCTTCGCCTTCACTGGCTCATCGACTTTAACATTTGCGACATTATCGTAAAAATCCGTCAGAGGGTACAGCAGATTAAGCGGACTCAAAACTGTTACGAAAAGACTGACAAACGGACTAAATGAGGGACTAACTGACTGACGGACGACAAGTATTCCTATCTCCCACCCTTTTTGCGGCGGGATATTAATTACAAAGCCCTGACTGATTATTAAAAGTTCCACCTTTCGTTTCCGTTTCTGCTGGGAGGCGAGTCCCGTATTCAGCTGCTCCCCAGGCGTTGTTGTACGACATAACTTTATGATGATAATTGTGTAGGTAATTGACATAGCAACCATCGGGAAAAAGTAGAGAACTGCTGAGACAAATGTGAAATAGATAGTCCTAGACGGCATGTAGGAGATGGTCATGTTACTGTCGTAAACATGTTTCCTTTCCACAGGCCACGAATCGTCACACCAACTCTCCGTGTAGTCCATCCAGCGGCGTACATTGAGATCCCGGAACCGGAGCAGAGGCGCCGCGATGATGAATGAGCACACCCAGATGATTCCAATAGAAAAGCGCGCCTTTCTGCTCGACATGTGCGCCTTGAGCGCAAACACGATTCCGAAGAAACGGTCGTAAGCAATCAGCGATAGTGATAGGGAAGTTGCGACCAGGCAAAATACTGAAAGACACACATTATAGAATACAGCTAAATAAAGGAAATTATATATAAGTTCTACATATAATGAATCTAGTGAGTGCTAATTGCTTTGTACTACAATATTTATACAAAGCAATTAGCACTGACTAGTTTCATTATATGTAGAACTATGGTATTTTAAAGCGTGTTGTGATCCTTTGTTATAGCGATCTTCGCGCATGCTAGTTAATGAATGTGCATTTAAATGATTTACTCAGTCAAAACTTATTTAACAACGTGTTGCTTCTTTAAGTGAATCGAAATGTTATACTTTATTATTTGCCTAAACAGTATGGCCGCTGGCTACCTCTGCGAAATGAAGTTCTTATTGTCAAGAGCAGTTCAAGAACAGTTCTTAAAACTTAGTAAGAGTTCTTGACCTGTTCTAAGAGGATTTTTAGAACATTTGTACAATAACTGTTCAAGAACTGCTTTCAGGAACAGTTCAATAACTTTTTAAGGACCATTCCTGTTCTTGAATTATTCTTAAACTATTCTTGAACACTTTAAGAACTTTTTTATACAACATATTTCCTTCTGATGTTCTTGAAAAGTACTTAACAATGTTCTTGAACATATGATGGACTTTTTAAGAGTCAAATATGTTCTTAAAAGGATCTGTCATTGTTCTTGGAAGAATTAAAAGAACAGTTTAAGAACGTGTTAAGGACATCTTATTTCAAGAACAGTTTAAGATGATATCAAGAACACAAACATTTACATTGCATTGCTGTTTTTACAAAGGAAGAATATTGTGTGCACAGGAAGTTGAAACGGAAGCAAGCTGAATGAAGCCACATAGGGTATGTTATATTTGGAAATGTAAGTCTTTAATAAATTACCGGCTAAACTGTTCAGCCATTGGTTTCATTTCAACTTCTTTGACACTGTAAGTGTAACCATTTCAGGGAAACAACTTATGATTAGTTAAGAAGTCCCATGTTGAAAAAATTAACAAATGACAGCTAGGGTCTCTATGCATATTAATTTGTGTATATAGTATAAATGACATGTACCATATATTCAACTAGAATTGTCAAATTGTATGACTTTCTAAAAACTATAACAAACGATACACTCTAAGTCATCAATCTACACACTTTATTTATACTGATGTCATGAATTTAATTTTGGTCACAATTAATCCATCAGTTTTATGAGTAACATTAAATAATGCTAATATTTTGGCAGACCCAACACATTGTTGGGTAACATAGCTGTAGATAGTGGGCATAAGAGTGAACAGGTTTCTAATAATTCTAATGAACACTGTTCTTGAACTGTGCAAGAACTTTTCTTGAAATGCTCTTGAAATTTTCGCAGAGGAAATTTGGGGAAAAGTATTGGACAAGTTTCTTTGACACCTTTTAACTTATATCTTTAAATAATGACCGCTATCTTGTCTTAAAAGGGACCAGACAAGTATTGATGCGCGGCAATCCATTTCTTCAGGGTGCGTCGTTATTTCGATATCCTTCAAAGATTTCAACAAAAAGAGCTCGA
The DNA here is from genome assembly GCA_007657795.1 of Dreissena rostriformis. Taxonomy (NCBI): domain Eukaryota; kingdom Metazoa; phylum Mollusca; class Bivalvia; order Myida; family Dreissenidae; genus Dreissena; species Dreissena rostriformis. The sequence continues at coordinate 34,762 of VMBQ01005416.1, read as the reverse complement.
AAGCAATATATTTTAAAAAGACTCTTATTTTACCGTTGACAAACATGTTTGATTTTTAATTTGACAGGTAAACATGAACATGTATTCTACACATTTTAAAGCTTCTCGTATCCAATTTAATTCCCACTTATTTCGTATGCTATCAGAACTTTATTTGGGGTTGTCGATCAACACAACCACTCTTTCCTCAATATAAAACATTAAAACCTGAAATATTTCTGTACACATTTATAACGGCATGTGTTTTATTTAATGATTGTTCAGTACAGCATAATAAAATAGTAGTGTCATCCGCAAACTGGGAAATTTATGTTCGATTCCACGAATTAAAACAAACTTTTATATTCTTTTTCGCCCTGTATACATATAACATGATATCAGCATAAAGGATACAGATATAACGAGAGAAAGGATCTACTTGTCTCCAGCCAATTTCAGGGACAACATTAGAGAAGTACCCGCACTGAGTAGCGGCTGATTTAGAATCTTTTTATAAAACATTAAATCAATCTTTATATCTGGAAACGGAAAGTCTATTAGTGCATTATGTCATAAATATGCGAACTATTTTGCCCTTTGTATTACCCTCAAATGACACTGTAAGATGTACATTTGTGCCATGTTATTTTGAAATTCTTCAAAACATAAGGAAGTTATATCTCGGATAAGCCCTATAGTTCTATTCTTACAGTTTACCTCGTTATTAAGACATTGGCCTTAAAATAACCAACTGCTGGTTCGATACCTACAAAGAAAAAAAGTCTTGAACAAGATATATTGTAGCTCAAGGTCTAAGTATAATGATATCTATATTGACTAACTATCTACCGTTTTGTTTTATTACGTCAAAAACGTCGACACAAATTTACTTTCTATCTGTAATATTCAAACAGACCAATTGTAATTAGAAAAATAAAAGCCATTCACTTTTCATTCAGAATTTCCACACAAAGCCATACATTAATATTAATAAATTTGATATAAACGTAATTCTATTAATAAAACATATTTCAAAACAAGGCTTGTCACCATAGGATGACATATGCTCCCCTTTTCCACATTTTTCTTAACCTAAACGCAAAGTTTTTTTCCACATTTTTCGAAACCTAAACGCAAAGTGTGACTGAATTTCAGACGGACAGACAGACGGACAGACAGACGGACAGTGCGATCACTATATGCCCACCTTCGGGGGCATTATACATATTTTATAATAAAGTGTCTTTATTTGTTTGTTAAAATATACCATACTGTAATGACAAACAGTTGATTTATGCAAACACCATGGGTCTGTACTCATACTCGAACAAGTACATAGTATTGTTGTTTAAAATATTGTTTCCTGAGTGTCAACCGATGAGTGCTGGGTAAAAGTAAAACCCATACATCTGTCAAAAACACATGCATAAGCCATGGGAAATGTTTGCATAATCGGTTTGTTTAATAACGAGATTCAATCGAAATGCCGATATCATACTTGTAATCCAAATGCTGATATCATAAAATACGACGACTATCATGGCCCCGAAGCACTCTCCTGGATTCAATGCACACCAATTGTCGAAGAATTTACCTTGTTACAAAGTCATTGACCCCACTGGACCAAGATTCAAACTTGGACTTGATATTGTCAATATTATTACTGTGGTCAAGTGTCATATACATCTAAAAATATGACTTGTGCAATGGTTGTTCTAGGATGAAACATGGTGATCTTAGTTTTGACCCCACTAAATCCATCAAAATTCGAAATTATTAAAGATATGTATAAGCTGAACGATCTGAAAAAAAAAAATGATCAAGACTGATTAAAAAATGGCTACTTGAGTGGTAAAAACGATTTGGTAGAATTCATCATGGTGCCCCAGTTTCAGATTCTTAATCCAGATTCGGACTTGGCCTAAATATTAGGAAGATAAAAAGTGTGACTATGTTTCATCAAGATTAAGTCATAATTATGGCTTCTTGATTGTTGATAAGGTCTTCGCACTATTTTTCCCTGCGACCTAATTTTTGGATGCAATTGCTCAACATTCAAATTTGGCCTAGATGTTATAAGCACGTGTAACATGTGAAATGTTGATGAAATAATGTTGCTTCAAGAGAGCACTTACGAGCGAAAATTGACGGCGCACGACGCACGTTGTACTACGCCGGTGGCTGGAAATAGACTGATCCCAATAAATTGTAGGAAATAAAATAAACTTGCATCAAGCAATTAACAGTTAGCTTTGCTACTATGACGAAAATGCTAAGACAACTGAACGGTCTCCAGAAAAATAAAACGTAGCAATATGCTACGGGAGCTTATAAGTTCTACGATCTCACGAATGATGTAGCGAAGCAATGTGCTACAAGACGTTTTAACTGTATCGGTCTCCAGAATTATGTAACGTACCAGTAGGATACGGGAGTTCATGACTGTTACGGTCTCCCCAATGATACAGCGAGCAGTATGCTTTTAACTGAAACGGAATCCAGAATGATGATGNTTCTTGGCACTGTAAGTGTAACCATTTCAGGGAAACAACTTATGATTAGTTAGTCCCATGTTGAAAAAATTAACACATGACAGCTAGGGTCTCTATGCATATTAATTTGTGTCTATAGTATAAATGGCATGTACCATATATTCAACTAAAATTGTCAAATTGTATGACTTTCTAAAAACTATAACAAACCATACACTCTAAGTTATCAATCTACACACTTTATTTTGCTACTATGACGAAAATGCTAAGACAACTGAAACGGTCTCCAGAAAAATAAAACGTAGCAATATGCTACGGGAGCTTATAAGTTCTACGGTCTCACGAATGATGTAGCGAAGCAATGTGCTACAAGACGTTTTAACTGTATCGGTCTCCAGAATAATGTAACGTACCAGTAGGATACGGGAGTTCATGACTGTTACGGTCTCCCAAATGATACAGCGAGCAGTATGCTTTTAACTGAAACGGAATCCAGAATGATGATGCGCAACAGTATGCAACATAATGTTCAATACAACTCTGTAGAAATTGACCTGACTTACACTGACACGTGTTTCTTGTTTTCACGGTGTTTGTGGTATAGACTATTTGCACTCTAATTCCGGATTTTCCTAATTCCGTCTTGACAGAGTTGTCGTTCGTGCGGGACGGTATACCGACTTCCGGTGTCATGTAAACAATGGGCAAATACTACTGCTGCATCTTTGAATATCACAATTTAAGCAGTAGTCAGTTCATTTAAAAAAAAAACTGGGTAAGAGAAAAAAGCCGGCAAAATTGGATTCCAACGTCTTATTGCTAGACACGTTTGCTCGGTCCATTTCTGAGACGGTATTTGTAGATTGTCGACCGAAACAAAGTTTCAGCAAAGAATTTACGTCAGCAAAGGGTTTTACAACATCATGAAAGAAAGCAGCTTAAATTATTACAGCCCATTCCAGAACTTTAAAACACTGTCTGTCCTCCTTATTAAATCTGACGACAACATTCAATGATTCTTCAAAAGCTGTAAAGGGGCACCTCAAAAAGCGTTCAAAATGCTTACTTTACTAAATAAAAGGCAGGATCAGCTTGCGAGTGAGATGAAAAATCCTTCGAAAAATGTTCAGGAATGTAATGGCAACATCACAGATTTGAAAGCAAACCTTCACAGTGTTGTCACAAGCACAGTAAAATATATTTTGGATGAGAGACATGAAAAAAGTGCCAGTGAAAACAATTTGATTTTCTTTAATTTAAAAGATAATGTAAACATCAGCTGTAATAAAGATACGTTAAAATCAATTCTTCAAGACGTATTTGGATTGCCATATGCAAGTGGGCATGTTGCATCATCATATATTACTAGACTAGGACTTTTGACAACACATCAGTGAAGGTCAGACCGTGAAGATCGAGCATCAAAAGCAGGGATGTGAGAGGTAAGATCCTGAGAAATGCGTTTCGTCTGAAGAGCAATGATGAATTCAGCAAAGTTGGAATAGGAAGGGATCTTACGATTAAAATAAGAGAAATGAACCAAGAATTAAGAAAAGAGCTGATGAATAAGAGGAAGATGGTCATACTCCCAGCTATCTGGATATTTTATTCACTACCGATGAAGCTACAGGACAGGGTAACTCAGTTGTTGTGAAATCTCCAATAGGTAAAAGTGATCATTCTGTTAAGTTCTGCAAACTGTGTGTATATACAGATGATCTATCAGATCACCAAGAAAGGGGTCACTATTTCAAGGGGCACTATGCAATTATAAGGGCTGCTCTGTCGTCTGTAGACTGAGACTTATTATGTAGTAACAGCGATACAAACAGTGCATGGATACCATTTAAATATATTATTGAAAATATATATGTTGCAACCAAACATATTCAACTTAAGTCAAAATGCAACATTGATAATATTCGCTGTGCACAGTCACCATTGTGGTTGGATTAAGACGCTAGATTGACAATACAGAAGAAGAACAAGTATTGGAAAAAGTACAAATACTCCAGATCACCTATAGCCTATCAGAAATATTCAAGCAGCAGACAAGAATGTGCAAAGGCAGTTAAAGATAGTCAAAAAACGTACGAAACGAAAGTAGCTTCAGAAGTTAAAAACAATAATAAGCCCTTCTGGAGGTATGCGAACTCCAAAAGGAAAACTAACGACTTCATTCGTGCATTGATCAAGCCTGATGATTCGGAGGCAGAAACTTATGAAGAAAAGGCCAATTTACTCAACAGTTTTTTCAGCATTGTATTTTTTTAAAGAAAGCAGACACTGAGACGGGGGAACACATAGTAGTCATAGATGACATTGACATGTTTAATTACATAAGTTTTAGTGAAATTGAGGTAAAAAAAAAATTAAAGTTAATTAACACAAAAAAGTTTCCAGGACCGGATTGCATTCATCCATAAATGCTTAGTGAAGCTAAAATGAGTTGGTAAAACCATTAACATTGCTTTTCAACGAATCTTTGAGTGAAGGAGGTATTCCCGATGACTGGAAAAAGGCCATTGTGTCGCCTATATTAAAAAAAGGAAAACAGACCTGTTTGTTTAGCATCAGTTGTATGCCATCTTTGAAAAAAATTGATTAGAGAAAGGTTCATATGGTTTCTAATAGACTGTTTGCAGATGCTCAAATTGGTATCATATCAGGACGTTCTTGTGTTATTCAGCTTCTAGATTTGTTTATTTATGGACGAATATGCAATATTCTGGAGTGCCAATATATATTATTTATCTAGCTTTTGCCAAAGCGTTTGATCGTGTATCGCATGATTTGCTGCTGCTTAACCTGAACAAATTGGGCATTGTGGGTCAACTTTTCAACTAGGTGAAATACTTTTAACATAACAGAACACAGTGCGTACGGGTTGGTTCATCCGTTTCTTCATGGGCTTATGTTGTGGAGTGGAGTACCCCAAGGGAGTGCTCTGCTTTATCAATTACTTGCCATATGTTTTCTCTGGAATCGTGAAAATCTTTGCAGATGATAATACATTATATTCACAAGTTCCGAACAGTGAAGATTGTGAAAAGCTTCAAGTTGATCTTCACAAACTTTGCGACTGGAGTGAACAGTGGAAATTGTCCTTCAATACCAATAAATGTAAGTGCATTCACATATGAAGTAATAAAGAAGTGTACAGATACTCTATGAGAGAGAAGGATGGACATTTTGTTTTTGTTAAATCTGTGACAAATGAGAAAGATTTGGGAACTACTTTTGATTATAAGCTCAATTTGGTTCAGCACATTTCGAACATCACATGTAATCATCAAAGAAATCTCGGATTGATACACAGAACATTTGAATATCATGACAAGGACATGTTTAATCATTTATATAAATCGCTTGTTCGACCCACATTGGAATACAGATCTAGTGTATGGTCTCCATATTTGAAAAAACACATTAAGACAATAGACGATATACAACGAAGAGCTACCAAACTTGTGCCAAACTTGTATCATATTCCTAACACTCAGAGGTTAAAGGAAATTGGTCTGTAACATTGGAGGAAAGACGTAATAGAGCAGATATGATTCTTTGTTCAACTCCATGCATACAATTGACAGTCTAAAATGGGACAAAATGTTTTCACTTCCACAAAAAGTTTTAAGTGGTCATTCTTTGAAACTCAAAACACCAAAGTGTAAGAAGAACATCAGATTGATTTTTTTCTCAATTAGAGCTATTTCATTTTGGAACAGTCTGAGTGAAGAAAATATTTCTTCAAATATTGTGAACCTTTTGAAAACCCGACTGAAGAAAGAAAATTGGAGCACTAAAAAATGTGTACCATCATGTAATGCGCAATGAAATTAATTAGTACCATTATACGTTCATGTTAAACGAGTTATTGAGCATATTGCAGGTGAGTAATGTTCAATCTGTAAAGAAGCTCACAGTTGCCTGATCTCCATCTGCCATTATGTTACAAAGCGTCGAAGTAAAGTTTGAATTATGTGTTATGATATTTAGTTTGTATACATTATGAGACAATTAGGACATCTAAAACAAGAGATGTGTGTGAAACATATATGCCCTTCTCCTTACAATGAATTTAAATGGTTTCCAATCTCACACATGTAGAAATCGGCAAACAAAACATCACTATATTCCTAATCAAACCGGCCGGACCAGGTTTGTTCAATACCATGTAAGTAATGATAAAATTCATGAATGCATTAACAGCTGGCAGTTCCATACTCTATGTAGGGAGTTGAGTTTTTTATAGGAGTGAACGGTAACTAAAACGACTACTTAAAATGACCATTGTACTCATTAAATTTCATGAGCTGCTGTTATCTTGACCTTTGACCTTATAGCCTCAAAATCTACAGACTTCTTTGATTATTCTCAAGTAATCATCAAACCAATTTGCAATTGGTTGAAGTTTAAAGAGTTCTCCTGATAGTTTGCTGCCCACCGGACCGACCTATCTATCGACCGACGGGCAGGTGAAAGCTATATACCCCCGAACGTGGGGCATAATAATGTTTCTCTCCTGCTGGTGTAGCCGAAGTTGCACTTTGTTTATATTTTACTAAGTCTTAAAACACCACCACAATTTAACTATACAATCTACACATATACTAGTTAAAGTTACAATATCAATGTTGGTTTCTTTGTTGAATGTTTCGCCGTTTCCATTAGTAAGTATGTAATAAGTAAGTAAATATTTTATTATAATGACGTGTGCAATTAATATCATACAATCAGTAATATATACATATAAAATAAGCACCCGGCCCATTGGACCTATAAGTCACCTCAGCTGTTAAGCTCATTCTACACGTAAAACATATATATNAAAAATGCGATGTAAGGACATACCGTTGTACGGATGGACAAAAGGAATGAAGGACAAACAAGGGTAAATTTATTTGCCCGCCCTCCCACCCTCCACCGCGCCTTCTGAAAGTGCTTGCATAAAAGTGTTAATTAAAAAGTTTTGCTTTTTGCAGGAAGTCGATCTGTGGACATTTGGGTAAAACAATAAGGCGCTACCACTAGATCACCCAAGCTTTAATCTATGAACGAAACGATCTGTGAACAAATCTTTATTCTGATTATTGTTTCGCTACTTTAATTTGATGTATACATTCTGTTATCGAATCCATGCTTATTTTTTGGCGAGACAATTCTCATCGTGCAAATATGTAAACAACTGAATTAGTAAGTCCAACAAATCTGTAAACAATACTGAAATTATACGGTTGGTTTACTGCACACTTCCTTATTGTCATAATGGCGTCATATTATGTTAATTTATTTCTGATCAGTAGCTACATACAAAATCTCAGGAATAGAATACGAGCCTTAGTAAATACGGACGAATTGTTAGATGGACAAAGCGATTAAAAATGTGTGGTAAGAACCTTAACACTAGCAAGAAATATCATTTAAAAGATATTCGGCGTTTATTACAAACATTAAAGTTAAAACATTAACAATTTAATTAGGTGCATGTAGTGAAATTAAAAACTTAATTATAGCCAACATGCGTCACATGTTTATCTTTTATCCATCCTTAATCAAGTATTGAGTTATCTTTACACGTTTATTGCATATACTGTTTATAAAGGTCATGCAATTCCTTATGGTTAATCTTACGATGTTTTCACGTAAAGTTTTGATTATATAATTTATGTGTTCCGACCCTGTGCCTATGTACTAAATAAAGAAAATATTCGTAACTTACTTGTGTAATGGGAATTGCATGTCAAACATGTGATTGCATTATGACACTCTACTTTTTCGGTAGTTTTTTTTACAATGCAAATACGTTGCATTTGCCGATATATGTGGCGTGTTCTGACAAAACTGGGCAAAATGCTTGTGTGTAAATTGTCATCCCAGATTAGCCTGTGCAGTCCGCACAGGCTAATCAGGGACGACAATTTCCGCTGTAATGGAATTTTTGGTTTAAATGATGTCTCTTCTTAGCGAAAATCTAGTTTAGGCGGAAAGTGTCGTCCCGGATAAGCCTGTGCGGACTGCGGATGACACTTTACGCACAAGCATTTTTCCCAGGTTTCTCAGAACACGACACATATCGTCATTCATTGTTTTCCCTATAATGCGTGTTATTGTGTTATGAACATAAGGCCCTTATCGAGAGTCGCTTTACGATTTACTGACCGAGCACTGACCCTGAAATTCTGCGAGACGGCATTTTGAAGTGTTATTGTATCTGGGCAAAAATTGTGTCTATATTTCGTATGAACATGCAGATAATAGTCCGGATTTTAATAAACTGAAAATTGTTACATCATATACGCTGTACTTAGGGTGATGTGGCCAATGTTATGGGGGACTTCTCTCAAATCAGCAAATCACATGCCAAGTATTAAAGGTCTATTACACAGCGTGTTACCCGTGTGTCATGGCACATTTTTACTCAAGGTTTCTAGAATCCCTTTTTATAATTTCAGATATGAGCACATTTTTTTTCCGTCAGCTTTAATAGGAGAATGTTCTGGAAAGTACTTTGTATTGTTTTGTAGCTCTGATGACCTTTAAGTTGAATGGCCTGTATCGATTTGAAAAACTTCAATAACAAAGATGCTAATTCTTATTCTAAACATAGTACATATATGTGAATTGCTTGTTTTTACCCAACGTGCATGAACAATCCTTTTGCGTACTTTTATCCGCTTAAATATAACAAATAATAAATCTCTGATCCTTGTTGTTTCAGGAAAGATTTTAACAATTGTTTTTATGCCCCCGAAGGTGGGCATATAGTGATCGCACTGTCCGTCTGTCTGTCCGTCTGAAATTCCGTCACACTTTGCGTTTAGGTTTCGAAAAATGTGGAAAAACCCTGTGCGTTTAGGGTTAGAAAAATGTGGCAAAGGGGGGCATATGTCATGGTGACAAGCCTTGTTCTATTTTATAATAGTTAATTATTTAAATCGTGTGACCACCGGGCAAGGACAGTTTAGACTCAAGAGCCATGAATTGAACAAACTTTGCACACCGTATATATCTAATATACACAAAGTGAACCTTCGGCAGCTACATCGGAAGAGAATCCTTACAATGTATATGTATACAATAGTCAAATGTAATATGTTTTATAATAAAGACCAGGGATACCGTATGTACTGTAATGTATACCGTATATACTGAAATGATATATTATATGATTACCGTGACATAAATCTTTATCATGATTTGCTTGCTTTGTTATACTGACGATGTTCATTGTGCAAGTCATAATAAAACACATGTTCTGTTCTGTTCTTATTATACAATGCGGTCTTTTATTTATGGCATGGAACAAATTGCCAATCAACGAGGCACAACACAAATGTATTACACAGGTCAAACACGTACACGGAAAACAGACAAAAACGAACAGATCCACGGTATCTTGTTTCGTCGGATGAGAAATTTAAGTTAGTTTTACATTTAAGTCTGTTTGAACCATTAGGTCCCGGGGTAGCCAATTTTGACTGCAAATCAAATGATTTGACAAAATGTTTTATAGAACCTATTTGCTATTTTAAATACTTATGTATTACATCTCTGGATCTTGTCGTTTCAGATGAGAAAAAGTTAGTTTTTGCTATATAATTTTTTTGTCACCATATTAAACGACAATAATTTTTCGTGGCGAGCCAAAACGTTTGTTTTGTATAACAGGTTGAGTTTTTAATAAGTGTTGCTACAATCAATCACATGCGCAAAAATAGATTTTACATATAAAGCAGATAAATGCTGCACATATATTTTGAAGATTCCTATCATTGCACATTCAAATAACAGTGGCAAATAACGTGAATATAGTAAAATAAAACTAATAACGAAAAAAGGTAGTGGAAACAAACAACTTGTTTTTTGGTTTTATCAACACAGTCATAATTTGCAGTTTGCGTATTACTCATAATTGGCCCAGTTGTAATCTGGAAAAATCTTTTGTTTCAATTAACTTTTATATTGACATTATAACTAATTATGATAAAATGAACTATGATTATTTCAGTTAATGCATTTGATGACTTTTTTTCAAGTACTTTGTTGTTGTTTTAACAATCCTAATAAAGGGAAACAATATTATTAATATAATTAACATGTGAATTGCATGTTACATTTTTAACAGTCCTAATAAAGGGGAACACACTTGTTAATATCATTAACATGTCAATTGTATGTTTATTTTTTAACAATCCTAATAAAGGGAAACACTATTGTTAATATAAGTAACATGTGAATTGTATTTCACTTTATTAACTAATAAAGTTTAAACTTTCTGTATCGAATCTATGATAATTTAAAAATAATAATTTGAGCATTGTCAATCGGTTAACATTTCCCTTTACTAAAAAACATAAGGTATTTAACAACATATGCAAAATATCGTTTCTTTCATGGATAGTCGTCAACATACAAATACAAGTAATAAAACATTTGTATTCTTTTACGCGTAATTAAGGGAAACAATCGTGTGAATTGGAAGCTCTTACGCAGAGTTACAAATACGAACGAAAACCATAATGGTCGACCTAGTGGTAGCACGATAGATACTGCTACAAGGGACCAGGATATGAATCCCGACGAAGGCAATTCGTTTATTCAACTTGTGTTCTCTCTATAAATATTAAAGATTTGGCAAAGTACATAAACAGCAATAAAAACATGTACATATACACAAGTTATGGAACGGCTTAATGTTTTAAGAAACCGTTTACCTTGTGAGAAAGTGTTAAATTTGCAGAAGAATCGCCCGAGGACCCAGTTATCACTGTTGAGGTTATTCACCAAGTGGACCCACGTACAAAACACAGTCACCAACAAGTCAGCAACCGCCAAGTTGACGATGTAAAGGTTTGTCGTCGTCTGCATTTGTTTTTGACGCAGGACAGCCACGATGATGAGCAAGTTGCCGACGAGCGCGATGATGATGATCACGGTGAATAGGATGACCTTCAGCACCACCTCGTACATGGGCAGGGTCCGCACCTCCCCCAGGTACGGAATTGTCTCATAGTCCAAAGGGCCGCTTGCGTTCAGCATGGGATCCGTGCTACCGCTGTCATCATTGGGACCCATAATGCCAACGTGTTGTGTGCATGCGTTGTGACTTATATTTTAACTGAACAGTTTCCATATAAGTAGTAACCGAATACGAATATAAGTGCACGTTTTCTGCTTCTGTTCTCTGCCACTTCCAAAGACGTTTTACAAGTAATGGAGTTAGCACTCGGTAAGTGTGTTGGTGTACAGATCGATGAATACTTCACCGAACAACACGGTGTAGATCCAAAACGGATAACACTTGAAATATGCAGACCCAAAACACTTGAAATAAATATGCCCTTTTCAGCTAATCCAAGCACCATCTTGTCACAACTGTAAATTATGTGCCAAACTGTGTAAGTATGTAAAATATTGTGAGTGTTTTTCACTGCACATAACGATATTACATCTTAACATCACATTTCTGTATGAACATAATTTGTTTCTATAAGTCAACTGCGGATGTCAATGTCCATTTATTAATAACGCGGCCTGTCAAAACCTGTCAAAACCAGTCAATTCAAAACCACACGCGCTGCATTGTGCTTCAGCAGCAATACATATATAAGCTTTACCGTTAAATCGCTGAATGTGCTTACGTGCAAGTAGGCTCTTTGTTTTGATGTTTATCCGTTGCATAGCATAGTTATTTTTACACGGCGCCAGACACACGAACACTTACATGGGAATGAACATGTATTAAATATATTGTACTTTGCATCGTACGTGGTTAATAACATAAGCACATTTTCAAAAACTGCCATCGTAAATCTTTAGTGAAGTCATTTACATAATCAAATAGTAGCTTCATTACGAGCTGTTTAGCTGTATTCAGTGCGGTATATACTGCTTTAATAAAGTTAGTATAATAAGTATACAAGTCAATGTCGGGTTCTTAATTGTACAAGTTTGTTTTGAAGTTTTTTTTTAATCACAGATAAGATTATTGGCATGTAAAAAGTTTGTCATTTGAAACAAACTGCGTAAAATAACATAATGGCAATTTTTCTGAACATACCTTGTAGAGGCCCACTATCTGATACCGAATAAACAAAATAATAAACCTCTGAAAATCGTCATTTACTGGTATGTTTAGAAAGATATTTAGATTGCTTACAGTCTATGCTCTGGACAGATTATAACGCACCACGACCTGCACATTCATGGTAATTGTAAATATAAATTAATGCTTTTAGTAATATAACTTATTGGGTAGGAAAATCTATCACCTTGACAACCATATGCTTTTCATTATACACAGGGTAAACACTTTGATTTATTTGTGTTCAATAGAGATGATCATCTTATTCAAAATTTGCAAAAATCGATAAATCTCAATAGTTATGGCGAGTACAACTTTGCCATATGCAGTGTTTGAATAAAGTATATTTTCATAAATATGCTCTACATTGACATGTTTGTGTTGTTATATTAAGTCATATGCATATTATAAAATTCACTATGAACGTGGTAAAATTTTGCTTTAGTGTTACACAAGTTCATATTGGTATTGAAAATAACTGATTTATATTGTGTAATTACTTATGGATACTCTAAAAAATATGTATATTGCAAAATGCCGTATTTATGGGTTAACATTGTGATATTTGTGTTCTATAATGTACATAATGAGTTAGATTTGAAACGAGGTACAGCTATTTATGTCGCTCTGTTATGTTGTTCCGTTAGTTTCACTTGATGTTACTCACTTTCGATTTAAACGTAACAAGCGAACTCAATACGAGCGAGAGAAATCTCGACGCAAAGTAACGATACGAAATTGTCCACGAAATAAATACCACGCTCTCGCGTCCTTATCCAGTGCTTTCGCATCGAAGTCTATCCAAGAAAATGAGATAGCACGCATCGTGATGTCCTATACGTGCGAACAGACATTTATATTTCCAATTCGCATCAAACGCTTTTCGAACATAACCATCATTAAAAACATTTCTTATAAAATACATAGTTTTAATTGAATAAGTCAACTCGTTTAAACTTATTGGATTATTTTCGGTGGACGTTGTTATACACACACAAACACATACACACGCACACACACGCACACACACGCACACACGCACACACACGCACACACACGCACACACACGCACACACACACACACACACACACACACATACAAACACACACACACACGTAT